>CATIWO010143814.1:0-10131 GCA_949673435.1 Macaranga tanarius | reverse complement strand
CAGTCCGCCAGTTTGACTGGCGGACTGTCAAAAAAAATCAAATTTGCACAGTAAAAACACCATAAATTGGGAATAACTTTCCAAACTACCATAAAATGGGAAAATGTTTACATTTTTACCACAAATTGGTAAAAAGCCCGTCGATTAGGGTAGCAAACTCAATAAACAAATTGTTGCCACTGTTTCCTTGGCTGAACCCTTTTTTAGCATCATGTATGATTGCTGTAGCTGCCTCCCTTCTTAAAGGGACTGTGGATTTTGAAACATATAATTTAGCTGCTTCCATTCCATTATACACATATACACATTACATGCACACATCAAACCTCAACAAAAAGAACAAAGAGAGCAGCAAACAAAAGCTGAAATAGAACCTCATTCCTCTCCTCAGATACGAGATCATCCCATTTCTATCTAGAAAGGAATTAATTGGCTTCTATTTTTTGGGCTTCCATTTCTCCATCTACATTATTTATATATGTATGCCTTCAAGCAGCTGATGGGGCTGTGACATATTGAACAGCACCAGCCTCAGAGAGAGCAGCGATGAATGGCTGTAAGTTCATTGGCTCAGCACAATCAGTATTCACCGCTACCTGTTTCTTGTAGTCCAGCGACTCATCATTGTAAATATCCCACCATTTTTTCACCATCATCTTTATCTCCTCTCTCTGCATTTTCTTTTATTTGCCCGTGTATCTCCATGGTTTCAACCCTTTTTTTTAACCCATCAACAATTAGTACCAAATAATTTTATAAAAGTAGAAATGAACATAAAAATGTGACCGAACTTAATACTCACCGCTGCACAGTAGTGGATAACTTTAACCTTGTCAAGCTTAACATTCCATTATTGAAGCAAAGCAAAGAATTACATTGAGAGAAGATCAGATAAGATGGCATCCTATCCTTTAGCTACAGCTGCAAGCACTCCGGCACAAGAGGCGTGGATCCTGTCTTCATCTTTCTTGCCACGATCTGACGCGAGATGAGGGAGCGCCTAAGTTCAAGGGGACGCAGATAAGGGAGAAGCATCTGATGGAGATGATAGAGAAAAAGGTGATGGAAGTGAAGGAGGTTTGTGAGGGAGATGAGACTTCCGACGAGTGTAAGGTGGCTTGGGATGAGGTGGAGGAGGAAAACTGTTGAGAGTGTTCATGGAGATGTGCTGAAATTGAGGAAAACCAGCGAAGTTGAGATGGAAAAATTGTTTAGTGTGCAGGCGGTGTTCAGGAGGAGAGAGGAGGAGATTAATAAGGGGCTTAAAGAAATGTAGGATGATAAAGAGGAGGCAGAGGAAGGAGAAAAAGCTGCGATAGAGAGAGGAAGAGGCAACGTGGCTAGGGTTTTGATTTAAGTTTTTTTTTAATTGCCAAGGTATAGTGCCACATCAGATTTCCGTTGCTATTTAGCCGGATTATGATGACAGGAATTTTACTGTAATCGAAATAAAAATTTAAGGATTTTGTGGTTATAAATTGAATCTTTGGGATGATAGTGGGATATGGGTATAACCTTAGGGATGGTGAGTGTAAAAAACCCATCTACCATATTAATTTGGATCAGGTAATGGTTCTCCTTTAGCTACTATCAGCTTCAAGCCCTTTGGTATCAGTGTAAGTGTAGGCTTAGCTTCTAAAAGTCCTGCAAATTATTTTGCATAGCCCATATCCTTAATAGTAAATTGTGAATGCAGGTATGCCTTGATTGAATCAATATCAATTTCTGAAGTCCCTGTTATGAGAACGTCATCTACGTAGAGTAATAGAGCTGTGAAGGAAGCTTCTGTTTATTTGATAAATAAAAAATGATCATGAACTGATTGTTGGAAGCCAAGCATGCAAAGTTTGCTGCAGAATTCTGAATTTTATTCCCTTGTGCTTCAATCCATACAAAGATCTTTTCAATTTATAGACTTGTCCTGGGAGAGCTTTTGTGTAACCTTCTGGAGGTTCCATATAGACCTTTTCATGTAAGTAACCATGGATGAAAGCATTATTTATATCAATTTGATGAATGGGCCAAGCTCGAGCAGTAGAGACAGTAAGAAAAATTCTAACAGTAACTAGTTTGGCAATGAGAGAGAAGCTCTCTGTGTAGTCAACACTTTCTACTTGATGATATCCCTTTGCCACTAGCCGTGCTTTATATCGATCCACAGTACCATCCGGATTCAATTTAATTTTATACACCCACTTAGAGCCTATTGATTTCTTTCCTTCTGGCAGAGAGGTAAGCTCCCATGTTTAATTCTGTTCAATAGCTTACAGTTCACTATCCATTGTCTTAATTCATTTAGCATCAGTACTAGCTTGTGTATAATAACTTGGTTTATGAATGTTTGACACATTAGCAAGGAAAGAAGAATATTGTGCAGACAATATCATAGAATCATAAAAAGGAAAAGTTGGTGGACTCTAAGGTGTAGGAGCAGTAACCTAAGTTGTTTTAAAGATTTTGGCCTTAGGCATACTAGTGACGTAGGTGATATAATCATTGAGCCAGGTTGGTCGTGTTTTTTTTCCAGTACTTTTCCTAAGTTGTAAGGGGTGAGAATCTGATGAACTATGGGTAGGCTCAACTTGATGTTCAACTTGGTCTGATGATTTAGAACCAGTTTACAGCTCAATAATGGGCATAAAAAGAGTAGTACTTGTGTCAAAATCATTATGCATTTTAAAAATTAAAACTGGTATGCAGGGCTCTAATGAATCAGTGGATGAATTCTGATATGGAAAAACATTTTCATAAAAAAATACATCTCAAGATATATAAATTTTATGTTGTTCCGAATCATAGACTCGATATGCCTTTTCACAAGGACTGTACCCTATGAAAATACATTTAAAAGCTCTTGGGGAAAATTTATCTTTGTGTGGTTGTGTATTTGTCACAAAACACAGGCAGCCAAAGACCCTAAGGGTGGTGTAATCTAGTGGCTTTTGGAATCAAATTTCATATGGGGTCTTCCAATCAAGGATTTTTGTTGGTAACTTATTGATTATATGTGTTGCCATGAGTATAGAATGTCCCCAAAATTTTTAGGTAAATAGGACTGAAGCATAAGCGCTCGAACTACTTGTAACAAATGCTTATGTTATCTTTTTACAACTCTGTTCTGCTGTGGAGTGTTGATACAAGATCGCTGATGCATTATTCTTTTTTCAGAAAGGTATGAGGTGAAGGTTTGGCTCAAAAATTCTGAACCATTATCTGTTCATATTAATTTAATGGTGGCAGCAAATTGGTTATGGATAAGGTTGGTTAATTGGTTAAAGATTGAAGTAATTTATGATTTATGATGCATTAAGAAAGTCCAAGTAGCTCGTGAGTGATTATCTATAATGGTAAACACATATCTTGATCCATCTAAAGCAGGTTAGTTATAGGGACTCCAAATATCAAGACGTAAAGATCAAATGGTCTTGGGACAGTGGTAATGCTTTAGGGAAAAGGTAGCCTTTGCTGCTTTGCTTTATGGCAAATATCACACAAATGTAATTTTGTATCATTCAAAGTATCAAAACATTTTATGTGATTCAATGCGTTCAGAGATGCAAGCCCTAATCTGTTATGCCAAAGTTTAGTAGAAAATGAATAATCTTTACTTGTAAAAGCATTGTCACTACAAAACGGTAATTGCAAATCAGTACATGTAGAATTATAACCAAAAACACTGTTTTTGACACTTATACTATCTAAAATATAGCAATTTCCTATCAATTTCCCTATAGCCAAAATCTTCCCATTTTGCAGGTCCTGCAGCAAACATTGATCAGGTAAGAAGATAAATTTGATTTTAGCTAACTTGGCTAATTTATTTATAAACAATAAATTGAATTTGAATGATGGTATATATAATGCATCTCTTAGTGTGAGAAAGGGTGATAGGTGTGTATTGCCTGTGTTATTGACAACTTTTGTGGTGCCATCAAGTAAATGAACAGTTATAGGTTCCTTTTGTATGGTCAGGTTAGTAAATAGGTGTTTTTCTGCATACATATGATTGGATGCTCTGGTGTCAAGAATCCATGTTCCAGGTGTCAATAGAACAATAGTACTTAATGCAATATGTAAAGTATGGTTGGTGAGCAAAATATTACCTGCACATTCATTGGCAAAATTGACAATAGCTGCCTTCAAGATTCATTTTGCCTTTTATCAGCTTAAGGAGTTCTTGTTGTACCAAATTGGCTAAATCTGCTTTGCCTTTATTTTTTTTGTTAACTCGATCTTCAGCTCCTAGATCCAAATGAGTACTCACCATATTTGACATCCATTTGGTAGCAATTTTCTTTGGCTCCTTCAGCTCTTTATACCAGTCTGGATATCCATGTATTTGGAAGCAAGTATCCTTAATGTGCCCCTTCATCCCACAATGATCATAAATTCTGCTCTCTTTATCTCTTCTTAATCCATCTGCCCTTTTGTGATGCTTCGAGTATGATTATCCCTTTTAAGCTTCTGGCTACTGCCCTGTCACACACACTTTGCTAGCTATTGAGCAGGCGTAACATGCTGAGCTGGCTAATGCTACTGCTAGAAGTGGGAATATAACATACTTATGTTGCTAGTAACTTAAAATTAACTGAAGGTAATACTGCTATTATACATTATAAAAATCTTTCTAATACACCCTCAGATTCAATATATACAATCCACCCATTATTATCAAAGAAAACTTAAAGGTAAACCCCAAAAGACTATAAACAGAGTTGATTGACGTAACCTCTTCTAGACACCAGGTGGACTTCTAAAAATAGGTCATACGAGCTATTATTACTGAAAATCCACTGAATCTGAAAATATTTTAAAATAAGGGTGGTGAGTATAATAATACTCAGTGAGTGGTTTAAAAATAAAGTATAATAACGTAAAATGGAAACATTAGCTATTCGCTAAATAAATATAAAGATATATTCATAACTATATTGAAAATAGTTGTTAAGCTGCTGAAATAATATAATGTCATACATTTGCTATAAAACTGAATAAACATTAACAATTATTTTAATCCATACACTCATTAAATATATAACCAAAAGATTATGCTAGTTTGCTAACACAATGGGCGCAATGATGACGCTGGCAGCCTAAGTGTATATATATATATATAATGCTGGTCATATGCATGCGCAGAGCTTCCCTCTAAGGGCTAACCACCCAATTGTATGCCCCCAAAGCTATATGTATAACTAAGCATTGTCCCCAAGATAGTTACTGATAATATTACTCATGAGTGTGAAATATGCATGTGTTTAACACTTTATTTTATTGCATATTTAGTTTAGAATTGCATTGTTTAGTTAGTTTTTAGTTAATTTAGTTAGTTTTGTTATTTTATTTTAATTTAAGTATTTTTTTTGTTAAATAGGTAATTTTTGTTTAGTTTGTGGTTGTAGGATGCATTTGAGAAGAGATGGAGATAGGGCATGAAGATAAGGATAAGATTAAAGCTTAAAGTTGGAAGTCATATTCGCACCAGTGCACATGGCCATGCACATGCCCATGTGCCAGTGTGCATGCCCATGCGCTTTCCCATGCCTGAATTGAAGAGGGACCAGTCACAAAGCACATGCCCATACGCACGCCCATGTGCACGGCCATGCCTGATTTTGACATTTCAGAGTTATTTTGATGTATGTGCATGTCCAAATGTTGCGTACCTGTGCATAATGATGTGGCAGCCATTCAAAAGTGGATTTTCAGCTGGAGCTTGGATAGATAAGAGCTCATCTTTTAAGTCTATGTTTAGATAGAGTTTGGAAGAGTTTAAATGACCTTTTTCACTAGGAAACTAGGTCCTTTAAATAGAACCTTTTGTTTTTCATTTGAGGAGAGCCTCTCCTTAGTTTTAGTTCTGGTTTGAGTTTTTTTTATTCTCTTAGTTCTACATAATACAATTTTATTTTATTTTGCTTAGTAGAGGAGATACTTGGCTTGAAGTTAGAAGAGCAAGGCTTCCTTATATCTTTTGGAAGGGGATTTTTTCTTGTATCTCACTTTTATTTAATTATGTTCAGAATGGTTTTTATTTCTTCTTTATTTTTTTTAGTTTTAACATGAGTAGCTAAATCCTTTTTAGGGTTCTTATTCTTAATTGACCATGTACTTATTGTGATTTATGTTAGGTTGCTAGATCTAAATTCATTGGTTATTGTTGAGCTTAATGTCATTTCAGGACTGATTACCCTAGAATTGAATTGACACTATAGGCTTAATCGAGAGATAGGTTCTGTAGGAATAGGCAATGACCTATTGGTTGCTTAATTAGTTGAGAGATAATTAAGTAGATCAATATTGATCAAAGGTTGTGTTTAAAATTGGAATTAAAAAGCATTAGGTTGGTAAGAGCCGGTGAACTTAGTGTTGATTGATCTCCAATTAATTATAGGTTTATTTGAGAGAAAAATCTATAGTTTTTAAGATCCCTTCAAAATGAATGAGAACTAGTGTAGACCTAATGGAGTAATCAATCCTTTGAAATGATCCAATTGAGAATAAGAACCCTAGTTTTAAATATTTGTTGAATTTGAATTTTACTTTTATTTTGGTTTTAATTTTGAAAGAATCTAAACTCTATTTCATTGTCTAAACAATAAAAAATAGTGACTATTGCAATATTCAATCCACAATTCCTGTGGGACGATATCTTTATTTACTACTTAATGCGATTCTGTGCACTTGCAGATTTATAACACATCAAGTTTTTGGTGCCGTTGCCGGGGATTGGCAAAGGAATTGATATTGTAAGAAAATTGTGTTGGTTGATTTAGACGTTATTTTTAATTTTTATTTTTAATTATGGTATTGCAGGAATTTGTGTTGGTTGATGCACAATACACGAAGTGCAAGTAAACAAGGACTTGAATTGATACCACTTGATTTGGAGTTAGAAAAGACAGGTCGTGAGAAAAAGAAATAAACAATCATATATCGACAATCACCAAGCAAGATGGACTTAGAGAATGACCCACCGAGGCAACAAGTTCTTTAAAATTCTCAGAATGGTCAGAGAACCATGCAAAATTTTGTGAGACCTAATGTGCAGGGTGATCAGACACCAAATGTAAGGCCGTCAGTAGCAGCAAACAACTTTGAAATTAAGCCGACAATGATCCAGATGATCTAAAACTCACCATTTAATGGGCTACCACATGAGGATCCATTTGGTCACATGTCTAGATTCTTGGAGTATTGTTCTACCTTTAAGATGAATGGAGTACAATCTGATGCAATTTGATTTATTCTCTTTCCATGTTCTTTAATGGATAGAGCAAAGAGATGGTTTACAAGTTTACCACCCAACTCCATCAACACTTGGCAAGAGCTTTACACTGCCTTTTTCAATAAATACTTACCACTTGCAAAGGTGTTGAGGATCAGAAACGAGATTAACTCTTTCTTTCAAAGAGATGATGAAACATTCTATGAGTGTTGGGAAAGATTTAAAGACCTTCAGAAGCAATATCCACCTCAGTTTATTCCTTTATGGGATTTGGTGCAATCATTCTACAAAGGAGTCAATCATGCAGTTAGTGTCAACATTGATGCAGCAGCTGGAGGTACTATCATGTTAAAGACACCAGAAGAGGCCTTGGATCTATTTGAAGAAATGGCCAATACACAAAGTCTGTGGTCTAATGAAAGGACCATCACAAAGAAGGCTGGAGCAATAGAAGTGGACAGCTTAATCATGTTGAATGCAAAGCTTGATGCTCTGACAAAAAGGATGGACAAGGTGAATGTGAATGCAGTGTCTACATTGTCATCCTCATGTGAACTATATCAAGGAGGTCATCTTACCATAGAATGTCAAATGATGCAAGGAATGTCTACTACAGATGGTGTCAACTATGTAGGCAACTTCAAAGGACCTCAAAACCAAGTCTATGGCAATACCCACAATCCAAGTTGGAGGAATCATCTAAATCTCTCTTGGAACAATCAAGGAAACAACAAGTGGAGACCACAAGCACCACCAGGATTTGGAGGTTAGAATGCATAACCACCTCAACCTCAATTTCAACAAGACAAGGGTTCGTCCTTTGGGAGTTCAATGGAGAGCAAGATGGAGAAATTCATGGATATGATATCAACAAAGATGAGCTAGCAAGATGAAGCTCGGAAGAGGATAGAGCAAATGATCCGAAATCACTCTTCCTCTATTCACAATATAGAAGTACAAATGGGGCAGCTAGCAAATTCCTTAGCAATAAGGAATTAAGGTGCATTACCGAGCAATACGGAGAAAAATTCTAAAGAGCAAGTAAAAGCTATCACCTTGAGAAGCGGTACAGAAATTCAAACCCCTAAAGCAACAATAGAGTATGAAGAAAAGAAGAATGTAGGAGAGAAAGAACATGATGATGAAAGGGTTGAGACACTAAAAGAACCAGAAGTGAAGGAGGAGAATAAAGAAAAAGCAAAGCCACCACCAATTCAACAATATGAACCTCCAGTGCCATATCTGCAAAGGTTGAAGAAAAAGGAGCATGACCAACAGTTTGCAAAGTTTTTGGAAAGATTCAAGACACTCCACATCAACATGCCTTTTATGGAATGTCTAGCTCAGATGCCAAAGTATGCAAAGTTCTTGAAGGAGTTGATTTCCAACAAGAAGAAGTTGTAGGAATTTGAGACATTGACACTCACAAAGGAGTGCAGTGCCATCATCTTAAATAAACTTCCTTTGAAAAGGAAGCAACCAGGGAGTCTTATTATTCCATATTCTATTGGGAATTTATCATTTCAAAAATCTTTGTGTGATTCAGGTGCTTCTATTAATATTATGCCCTTGTCTATTTACAGAAAATTGGGACTTGGAAAAGCAAGACCAACAAACATGCGACTACAACTGGCAGATATGACAATGAAGGAACCAGAAGGAATAGTAGAAGATGTGCTAGTAAGGGCTGAAAAATTCATTTTTCCAGTAGACTTTGTCATTCTTGACTTTGAGGAAGATGAAGATGTTCTATTAATCCTTGGCATGCCTTTCCTTTACACTGCCAAGGCAATCATTGATGTTTATGATGGAACTTTGACTCTATGAGTAGGTGAGGAAAGTTATAAGTTCAATATCTATGAAGGTATGAAACATTCTTCATTTATGATGGACCTAGTATCATTAAGGTAATGAGCTTGGGCTTTATTTAAAAGAGTTTAAATGAGCCCACATGTTCATTATGGCCCATGAGATGGACCAAGCTCTTGAAAAGGGATGGATTTGTGCAAACATGGGCTTTACTTAAAAGAGTTTTAAATAAACCAATGTGTTGGATAAATATGGATAAATATATAATATTTATATATTGACAATTGATATATCTGAGAGAAATTGGGTAGAATTTATAAGAAAATATAAGTTAAAGAGGAATGAGTGGATCATAAAGTTGCACACGGAGAGGCTGAGCTAGGCTCCTATTTTTTTTAACCACTTATTTTAGGCTAGGATGGTCTTAACGCAGAGGAGTGAAGGCATGCATGCCTACTTCGATAAGTACATTAACTCTTAAAGTACACTTAAACAATTTGTAGAACAATATGAGATAGCTCTCTACAATAAAGTAGGAAAAGAGTTTTTGGCTAACTGTGATTTAATAAGGAAAAAAATATTATGCATATCATATTTTGGATGGAACAAATAACTACAACATTCACCAACTAATTTGATTTTTCAGTAAGTGTAAGAAGACATAAAAAGCATCTAGTACCGTGACATTTTGGAAAATAACGACACGCAAATAAATGACGTAAGGATCAAAAGTTACAAGGTCAACTTAATAAATGGTTAGTATGTGAAAGAGTTTATATACACTGTGGAGTTCAGGTTGGAGGAAAACTAGAGTGTGAGACACTCAAACTATAGCCTTGTATGAGCTTTGAGTGTGAGACACTCAATTTGTTTGTAATATAATATTAGTAGTTAGTGGAGAGTGTAGAGACAACTCTCTCACTCCTTATGCATGTGTATTGAGTGTGAGACACTCAACACATCAACTAATATTATATTGGTGGTTAGTGGAGAGTGTAGAGAACTCTCTCATGCAAAGGGTTAGAGTGTGTGACACTTTAACTATTAACTAATATCAAATTGTTTGATATAGTTAGTGGAGTTTGTAGAGAGAG
>CATIWO010143800.1:0-30241 GCA_949673435.1 Macaranga tanarius | reverse complement strand
TAAAAAATCAAAATTTTATTGATGAACTTTGTAAAAATATAAAACTCATTACATTAGTCAATCCAAATTATTAATTAAAAAAAAATAGTATGTATAAAATTGACATATTTATGGATTAAAATTGTATTACTTTTGAAACTCTAAATTTGACAACTACAATTAAATTAGTTACAAAACAACCCATCAACTACACAAAATACACATAACAACAACTATAATTAAATAATTGAGGGTAAAATTATCAACTTAGATGAACAGTGTCATTTTCCCTCTTTCTTCCCCATTTTCTCTCCAATTTGGAGAGACAATAAACTAAGGAAAATAACCCAAACTTTCTTTCCTCTCAATTTTTTTCTCTTCAAAACAAACAAGGGAAAGTACTTTCCCTCCTTTATTTTCCCCCCAAATTTTCCTTCCTCTCCTTTTTTCCTCCATTCCAAACACACTCTAAATGTTGTGAGCCTTATGCCAGGCACCCAGATTTCACCCAGTCAAGATCACCTCACTTGGACTATAGGGAAAACAATTTACATCTTACCTCAAAAGAGCACTCATAGTTTTTAGTCATAGCAGCCAACTGACCAATTACATCAATATAAACAGGCCCTTTTGGTGTGCATTTATAAAAATCACCTCATAAGTTTCAGTACCAAAGTCTAAATATACCAACCATGAAATTGATAAATTAGATTGAATTCGGCTTTCAGAATGGAAAAAGTTTTCGTATTTTTTGTCAGACAATAAACATTAGCAGAGCTAGCAGTCACTAATCAGAGCGGAGTGGACAACTCTCCAGCTAAAGGTCACTATTTAGAAATTCTGCATAAAGGCTTCAAAGTTCAAACACTTTAAAGCATAAGACAAGTATAGGCCTGCTGAAGTTTAAAAATGGACTGTATAACAACCTCATTAATAAGATCATTAAGATAAAGTAACTTGATGCCTTTATACTTGAAATTGCATGAATGACTTTGAATAGAAAGGAAAGGGGAAAGAGAACAGATAGTTCATTTACCAAAATATTGGCACCAATGCTGGTTCCAACAGCATATAGAGGAGTTTCTGGATATTGACAATGAACGTGATCAATGATACTTCGCAAGTCCTCTGTCCACCCAGCATT
The DNA here is from genome assembly GCA_949673435.1 of Macaranga tanarius. Classification (NCBI taxonomy): domain Eukaryota; kingdom Viridiplantae; phylum Streptophyta; class Magnoliopsida; order Malpighiales; family Euphorbiaceae; genus Macaranga; species Macaranga tanarius. The sequence continues at coordinate 29,118 of CATIWO010143800.1, read as the reverse complement.
ATAGAAGCAATCAGACTGACCATATATTTTAAAACAGGAAACTTTGTTAGTCAACAACTATGATAGTATATAACCAATATCTAAGCAAGCATTTGATGTATGCATATGAAAGATAATATTCAAATACTTAAAACACAAAAATCGATAATGCTATGACGAATATGCTCAAAATGAAAGCACATCATCCCTAATGAAATATTCATATATAGAATAATTGAACACTAGACAAAGGGCAATCAATGAGGTAGCAAGCCTATATATCAAGTTCAGACAGCATATAATGATGAACCCGCTATTGATCTTCTAACTACTAAATATGTATGATGGATTTTGAACTAATTTTAATCCTTGAGGAGAGAGGGAGGGATGTAAAAATATTATGAGAGCACAAACAGGCGCTCCATGGAAAGTGAGCATTTTGTAAGGAATCAAAACCTTGTAACTGAAGATTTCATACTCACAGTGATTGATACACCTCCCAATCCTCGATGATTGCTTACAACAACATTCCAGCCCCGTCTTGCGATCGCAAAAGCGAGATGCTTTATATACTGTTACACAGTATACATTTTTGTTAAGACATTTAGAGAGAAAGAACATATCACCAAAGAAGATTGTCTTACCAAGTTATGCAAATTTTACATCGAGTAACAAGGCAAACGAATATCACAACATCTAATTGGACATAGCAAACAAAACTTCAAAGTCAATGATACTTAAATATTTGCTAAATAACATGCAATGGGACCAATCTCAATGCAATAAAATAACCCATATCAATTTTAAATTATCAGTATCAAATACCATCGAAATAGCTCATGTCCTCTCTCCTTTTAAATTGACATTGAAAAACTTTGATAATCTAACTTGATAAAAAGAGATTTTAGCCCTTTCTCATGGGCAGTTGCAACAGAAAGCGTTCTATGATTTTACTCAAATCGAAAACTATTACCAATATGGCTAAAAAAAAAAGGAAGAAAAACAATGAGATGAAAGAAAAAGTAATTGTAATTTACCAAAGTTAACTCATCAAATCTTTTAAATCCCAAATTCCAACAATTTAGCATTTGTAATGGCTACTGGACCTTTTCTTCAGCTAATAGACCAAGTAAATTCAATGTCAGATTAAACTACACATTCATAGGATAAGGATATAAGAATTCATCACATAACAACTTACAGCAGAAGCAGAATCACTTGTTAAGCCAGGAATCACTACTACAATTGGAGCTTTATCATCTTGCTGAACAGCATCATTCTTGTAGGAAGCACCTTGGTCAACTATAGATTACAATTGATAGAATTAGACACAAGTAAGCATACATCATCAATTTAATTGAAAGTTTGAAACTTTGGACAAAAGTGTAAACACTAATGCTGACCAATATCAGAAGACATAAGCCAATCCAAAGCAATTGTTCCTCCATCACTAGTCTGAAACATATGCCTGGGCACAAAAAAACCAGATACATCAATGACAGCATTAACCCAGTAACAAGCAATAGCAAGTTATATTAAATTAAATCAGATACTAGCCTTTTATAGACAACATTAGGAGACTTGCCAAAAACACTCAAGAAAACTGTTTGAAGATGGGGACTGGATAACCACGGAGTAGAAGAAAACCTTGAAACAAACAAACAAAAAAAGAAACAAACTTTGAATTTTCTACAGCCAAGTAAAGATTAAATCACAACAAAAGATTGATGCTTTGATGATGATGATGATTAAAGATTCACCTTCCGTGAAGAACAGAGCACTTAGAAGCAACAGATTGATAGAGTTCAGATGAAAAATTGCAGGTGAGCAACACAGGATCACCTCTAAAGAAGGTGAAGAAATGGTGAAAAAAATGAATCTCAAACAAGTTGTAGAGGAAGATTAAGAGTATGGATAGAAAGAAGAGAAGATAATGAGTAATGGGTATTAAAGATAGAGCTTTAAAGAGAAGGGTGTAAGGAGATACAAGTGGGAGTTGTGTGCAATCTTCCATTAAAGAAGAAGACGAAGAAGAACAAAAAAACTGAGTGACAAGAGAAAATAGAGTTTATGACGAGACGATGATGAAGAGGTTTATGTTTTTTGTGGTAAACAAGAGAAAATTAGGCAAATTTTTAAGGTTTGTAGCAAATTATAAGGGTGAGCATTTATTCGGTTTGTTTTGATTATTTAGTTTGTCTAATTTGATTTTATAGAATTTTGATTTGTTAGTTTTAAATTTTAAAAATTTTTATTATTTTTATTTTTATTTTAATTTTTTTTAGTCGAATACAATCTTATAACGGAAGACTTATAAATTTACAATATTTGAAGTACTATTATAAACTGTTACAAACTATAACAATTCAAACAAATTTGGTTAATCCAATTAACTGATTTTAATTTGTGTTCATATGTATAAGTTCAATTAATTTTGTTGTTGAAATGATGGGACGTAGTAATGGTAATTATGCAATTGGTAGAAGAGTAGCAGAACAGGACCAGCTTCATTTTAATCCTGTGGACGTCTACAATCATAGAGGCATGAGTCATATGCTAAAAAAAAAAAAGAAAAAAAAAAAAAGTCATAAATTTAGGCCAACCAACTCTACTGTAAGGCCACCAATCTAACTATGGTTTATCATATATTTTCCATTCCATTAATTATTAACTTTTTTTTTCCATTACAAATATAATTTGCTTTAGTCATTTGGTCAAAGTTGCACAAGCCATTAATTATTAACCATTTCTTAAATTTTATTTCAACTCTTTGTAATGAAATAACTACAAAAAAAAATATTGGACAGATGAATTACGCCGCTTATGTCTTGTGGGATAGGCTATTGACGTCCATAGCACCCCATTGGACATGTTGATCACGTGAATTATACCACATTAAACACATTTATATTTTATGGTGTTTCTTTCAACACGTTGGATATAGCATTAGCAATGATGTGGCATATTTCATATATGAGATGATGATGTTTATTTTTGCCACCTGTGAAATTGTGATGATGTGGTCTTGTAAATAAAATAAATTATATATATATATATAATATTTAAAAATATTTGTACTTTCTATTATTTTTCATTGTAAATAAAAGTAAAATTATTTTATAAAACTATTTTAAATTTTAAAAAAATAAAAACATTTTATAAAATGATGGTAACTTGTGATAGTTGAAAAAAAAATTACTTTCATAAAATATATAACTTTTTTCACACAATATATATTTTTTGTCAAAAAATCAAATTTTTAATCAGTAAAAATTTTTAATGAACAAGTAAAAATTTGATTTTTATAAGTAAAAGTGTTATTATGTAAAAATTTGATTTTTTTTATTTACAATGAAATAATAACATCAATCATAAATATCCTTAAATAAAACAAAAAATTAATTAAGATAAATATGTCAAAAAAATAATAAAAATATTAAATGAAAAATTAATAATTAATAATATATTCATATTTATTTTATAAATTAAATAAACTATTTTTAAAATAAAATAAAATATTTTATTGTATAATAAACTCATGAAAATGTACAAATAATTACCCTACGGTTTTATTCAGTTTCAATTAGAGGAATCAACTTGAAATTTCAAATTTTGATCATGTCACGTCATCATTTATAATAGTGTTAGTATTATTTTCCTCTAATTGCTAACAGACTAAATCACAGATAGCTCTTTGTTAAAAAAAAATATATATATCACAGTTTTTCTACATGAAAATAAGTGAAATCACATAATAGTTATTTTTTTTTTTTTTTTTTTTTTTAAGGAAAAGATGAATTTCATTAAACTAGGAATGCATAAGATAATTTCATTAGCTAAAATAACAATTTTTGTATAAGGACAAAGTGAAGATAATGATGAGAATATTCATTTCAATCTTTTTTTTTTTAGTTTTTTTATTTTGATTTTTTTTAAATCTGATTTTTTTTTAATGTATTTCTAGATTTAAATGTTAAAAGTAGAAAATTTGATAGAAAATATTAGAAAAAGAAAAAAATAAAAAATAAAAAATAAAAAATAATTTTTAAAAAATAATTAGAAAATGAATGTATGTTTAATATTTAAGTTTTTGTAAATATCATTGCTTGCATAGTGAGAAAGTGAAAGAGATTACGAGAAAGTTAAAAAAATAAAATTTATTTTGAAAAATTAAAAGACAGAAGAAAATAAGTAAAATATGTGTAGGGGTGTGCAGTGGTCAGTTTGGTTAAGAATCAAACCGAACCAAACAGAGCAAAACTGATTAACTAAATTATTAAAAATATATAACCGAACCGAGCCGGTCTGGTTCGGTTAATTAATATTTTTTTAAAATAAATTTTTTATTTTTTTATTTTTTATTTTATAATTTTTTAAGCTTATTCTTTAATTATATAACTAAAAAATATATTTTACTTATAATTTTTTCTAATTAATATATTTTATTTAATATTTTTATAATAAATATATATTTAAATCGGTCGGTTTGGTTATTTTTTATTTTTCAAATTCAAAACCGAAACCAAACTGAATCAGCCGGTTATTTATTATCAAAAACTGAAACCAAACCAAACCTATATATAGCCGAACTGAACAAATCAGTTCAGTTTGGTTAATCGATTTCGGTCATTTTTTGCTCACCCCTAAATATGTGGCATTAAAATAATTGATGGAGTAATTAATAATAGTTGATATTGAAAAGGAGAGAAAATAAATGGTGGTAATAGTATTTTTTTTCAAAAAGTGATTAGGACATGTATTGCTGAAGTGGCATCACATGTGCCAGCTCTTACATGTTGGCATCATTTCTTGACACGCGAGTGATCACGTCGTTAACACGTTATTATCGATGATCGAAATATGAATTTGAAGAGTTTAATGTGATCAGAATATACTTGACATGGTATTTACTGAATTAAAAACTTTTTTTGATGTGGTTTTATTCCACGTGCGACATGTATAGGGGTGAGCAAGATCCGTTCGGCCCAAAAAACTGACTGAATATAGAAATTTTTGTTCAATTCGGTTGTCATTTTTCTTAACTCATAAGTTTTTGACGAAACTGAATCGGACAGAAAAATGAATTGATATATATATATATATATAATGCCGACATATATTAGATATCTAGTTGTGGAAAAATAGTGAACGAGCTAATTTTTGTCAATTAGGTTGTGAGTTCCCTTTGAAAATCTTTTCAAAAAAGAGGTAAAATATGTCATGCCTTGCATGACCTGAGACTTGAGCGTGAATCCTCATAAAAATGGACGTGCGCATTACCACCGAAGCTACTAAGAATCTCTAATATTTCATTTTTTATTATTTAATTGACTACCCGAAAATCAAACCAAATATCCATCTAAATTTTTTATTTTGGTTCGATTTAAAATTCTTGAAAATTTTTGGTTCAAAACCTGACCTGAACACCTGATTGCACATCCCTAGACATGTTAATGATGTTTTAGGCATGCAGTGTTATAATGTGATAGGGAGAGTAAAGGTATAAACGAGTAGACCTAAGATGAGCATTGATTAGTTCGGACTTGATTCAATTATAAACAAGTTGAATCGAACTTTCACTAATTCGGACTTGATTCATTTATAAATGAGTTGTGCTTACTATGCTATTTGTTGTTCATAAACTGTTCACGAGTTTAAACCAGTTAAAAGCAATTTTAAAATGATATAAATTATAAATTAAAATTAGTATTAAAAAATAAAAATACATTATTTACTAAATAAATTATGATATATTGAATAAAAATTATAATTTTATTCAGGCCATATCATTTTAATTTTTTTAAAATGTTTGTTATGTATAAAAATTTGTATGTTATATCAAATATATATTTAGTATCAAATTATTAGTACATAAAAAGTAATTTAAGTAGTAAAATGTATATATATATATATAATGTGGAGAGCAGCATTTGATTCTCTACCCTCCTTCTATTCTCCCTTTGTGGTGGGATCACTCCAATCAAGATATTAAAAAAAAAAATTATAAGCTTGTTTATGAATTTTGATATAATTTTATTTATAAGTCTTATGAGTCAAACTTTACATTATTTAAACTTTGACTTATTTATTAAACAAATTTCAATATATAATCTCAAATGATTTTATATCAAATTAAGTTACTAAATACTAAGTAGTTTGCGAATACTTGGGTTGATTTACAGCCCTTACCCCTTAGGAGAGGAACCAATGAGCGAATCTGGGAAGAACAAAAATATATAGAACAAAATATTTTTTACCCCTAAGATTTGACATAATTTACATTTTTATCCATCTTGTTTGAAAATCGAACAAATACACTCATAAATTTTCATTATGTTAACACTTTAACTCTTTCGATGAATTTTTCAGCAAGTCTCTTATATTAGAAAATATTTAACCTCCTCTATTTATAAAGATAAAATAATTTCATTCTTATGATTGAATAGTATAAAACATTTAATCCCTCAAAATTTTAATTATTTTAAATTTATAATTTCAATACTGATTAAACTTTTAATACATATATACATTTATCAATATGTTAAATAAAAAATAAAATTATAAATTTTTATTAATTTTATTTTGTATTCACTTTTTTTTTTTTAGTTAATTTAGTTAAATTATCTTTTATATATCTTTAAAAAGATTATATTTGCTGAAATTAAACTCTAAAAAATAAATACCTTGATTTTTAAAGTGAAATCAACCAAAATTAAGGAGTTTATTAAAATTATAACTTAATTTTTAATTAAAAAGGTGTTAATAAAAATGGTTATTTACAAAAAAAAAAAAATCATATACTTTGGCACTTTTCGTAATTTAATTAAATACTTTCAAATTTGGCAATTTTATGTTGAACTTTTTCAATTTTTACAATTTAATGCACTTATTATTTTTTCTATTATTGGATGATGATGTGTCAGCTGAAAATACATATACTTTACCACTTCAGATAGTATCCTAACTTAAAATCAAAATGTAACATTTTGAAACTTGAAAAAACGTTGTGTTTTCAAAATTAAGGCTTCTATTTTATTATATAGGGCAGGGATAATTTCTCAAAATGCAACATTTTTTTAAGTTTTAGAATCCTACATTTTGATTTTGAGTTAGAGTGCTATTTGATGTGGTAAAGTATATACATTTTTTGTTGACATGTCATCACCCAATTACCAAAAAAATAACATGTGCATTGAATTACAAAAATTAGAAAAGTTCATATATAAAATTGTCAAAATTAAAAATATATAATTAAATTGTTAAAAAAAAGTCAAACTATACATAATTTTTTTTGTAAATAGCTCAAAATAAGTGTAAGTATTGAAAAATTTGTTATTTTTAAAAATTTTAAAGTTAAAATAAATTTAAAATTACAAAAAAAATAGAATATTTAATTTTGTTAAAATAGAAAGATTATTTTTATAAAATAGAGGAGATTAAATATGTTTTTTTATATAAGAGATTTGTCAGAAATTTGATACAATGGATTAAAATGTTGATACAATGAAAATTAAAGGGTGTAAGTGTTTGATTTTAAGATAAGACGAATGGAAATGTGAATTATGTGAAATCTCGGGAAGTAATTTGCCCAAATATATAATATTAAAATTTGTAAAATTGACACCTGAAGTGCAAAACTAAAACAAAACAGCCCAACTTTAGTAGAAGACAACCAGCCCATTATCACTATTTTCTTCCCCTGCTTCACACTAATGGTCTCACGGCCGCCACCAGTCCACCACCACTACTATCAATCCACACATATGCAACCTCTCCACGGCGGCAAACCACCGTACCGCCTCCAACACCTCCGGAGCTTTATAGCTGCAACAGTCCAATGGGTACGTGACCCATATCTAGACACAGCAGTTTCTAAAGAAAAAGACCTTAAACAAGTCATCTCTTTCAAGAACCAAATTGTCTCTTCTCCTTCGAAATCTCTATCCCTTTCCTCTCTTTCCCTTCTCAAATCCCATTTCGACCTCCCAAACACAGCCCAAAAATTCTTTGACAAATACCCATCTGTTTTTACTCAGTACCAGCCTTCTCCTTCACTTCCTCTCCATGTCAAGATCACCCATCAAGCTCTCTCTGTTCACAGAGAAGAACAAGCCATTTATACTTCTTTAAGTTACAGAGATGAAGCTGTTAAAAGGTTAGCTAGGCTTTTAATGCTTACTAGAGTGAAAAGATTGCCTTTGCATGTTATTGATAGATTGAAATTTGATTTGGGTTTGCCTTATAATTATATTACTGAGTTGTTATCTGATTATCCTGAGTATTTTCATGTTTGTGAAGGTAAAGATTTGATCTTTAATAATAAAGAAACGTTTTTTTTAGAGTTGGTTTCTTGGAGAGATGAATTGGGTGTGAGTGAAATGGAGAAAAGAGTGGCATTTGGTGATGTGAGGAACGTCAAAAAAGGAGAGCGTATTGGGTTTTCTTTAAGTTACCCAAATGGGTTTGATTTGAAGAAGAAAGTTAAAGATTGGGTTTTTGAATGGCAAGGTTTGCCTTATATATCACCTTATGAAAATGCTTTTCATTTGAACCCAAATGGAGATCATGCTGAGAAGTGGGTTGTAGCTGTTTTGCATGAGATTTTGTGTTTGTTGGTGTCAAAGAAGACTGAGAAGGAGAATTTGTTAATTCTAGGAGATTATTTAGGATTTGGAGGTAGATTTAAGAAGGCTCTAGTGCATCATCCAGGAATTTTTTATGTTTCAAACAAGATTAGGACGCAGACCGTGGTTCTTCGAGAGGCCTACAGGAAGGATTTTTTGGTGGTGAAGCATCCTTTGATGGGTATGAGGTTTAGGTATATCCACTTGATGAATAAAGCTAGTGGAAAGCAACGAAAATCAGCTGCTGGAGCTCTAGGTTCTTGGTCGAAAATGCAGGTTGCTTCATCAGTCCATAGAAGGAAATCAAGAATAGTTATAGATAAATGTGGGAAAGGAGATGAACAGAAGTCAAAGGGCTCTTCTCATTCTGAATTTGAGGACTCCAACATTTCAGAGTCTGAATTTGAGGAAATGGATGGTGATGATGCAGTGAAATTGGAATTGCGAATTAATGATAGTGATAAATGGTGTCATGTGAACAAAGAACCAAAAGCTTGATTTCTAGATTTTGGATGTGAAAAGAGCCAAAAGCTACATATAAAATGAACGGTGCAAAGTGGTATGGTGCTAAGTTCAACAAGGCTTCTAATGCATAAGATTAGGATGCATACGTTGGTTCTTAAATGCCTTCAGGAAAAATATCTTCGTGGAGATCCAGCTGTTGATAGGTTTGAGTTTTGGAATGCTCATGTGGTGGGCTTTAGGTACTTGGTCGAAAAGGTAGGTTGTCTTATCAATCAATTAAAAAGGAAAGAAAGAACAGTGATAAATAAGAATGGGGAAAGAGGGAACAGAAGCCAAGTGACCTTCTGATTCTAAACCTGAGAACTTGGACATTTCAGATTTTGAATTTGAGGAAATGGAAAGTGATGAGGGAGCGAAATTGGTCTAGTGAAAATTGGTTTCATGTGAACAAGGCAAAAGGTTGATATCAGTCAAGACACTGGAGTTCTGCTTGAATAGACCCAAGTTGAAGCTACAATCAGTTTGAAACAAAAGCTTGGAGAACAAGAAATTGAATAAGACAATGCATGATGCAAGGGGTTTATTCAGTTGCATACAGCCTCTTGGGTGGTGAGTTCTCTTATGTCCTTTTTTTTTTTTTTTTTCTTTTTTCTTTAATTCACAAAACCTGTCAGCCTTAATATTGATTATTTTTGTGGGAGGAAAAGAGCTCTACCTTCAAAATTTTTTTAAAATCTTGTCATTTATTCTATAGTTAGAAGCGAAGTTTTTCTGCGGAAACTCTTCCCTGTCCCCTATTGCAGAGACTTCAGTTTATACATAAAAAATATTGACAGCTCGCATTTACAAAAAATTCTGCATTTATACCCATAAAATTGCCCTGGATATATGGTGCTACTGCTATATAATCTATAGGCCAAAGTGCCAATCCACAACTAAGTACTTGATGGCAAACTTCTCCCATTTAACTTGGGATATGAAATTGAATTTCTGTCAAGGAGTACTCACATTCTTTTAATAATATGATTAATGAAATTTAGACAATTTTAAAAATTTACATCAAAAGATTTATTAGAATTATATAATGTTCGTGCTATGCAAATCAGGGAATTGCATTGTGATCTGGGATAGTAGTTAGGTGGTTAAGTGAAGTTGTTACCTAGATTGTTACACGGAATCGGTAAATGAATACAAGTGATGTAAACGTATGGAAATGCCTGTCATTGAATACAATGCAATCAGTATCAGTTCCAATCTTTCTTTCCTACTCAATTTTTCTCTCTTGTCACTTGTCACTTGCTGTGTTCCGTACCCTGTTTTTTTTTTCCTTCCCTTTCTCTGCATTCTGTCAATAACTAGCATCTCTGATAAATTCCAGTCCTAACAACTTGGTAAGGCTACATTAAGCTACAAGATAGAGAGAAAGTTAAAGAGCCTATAAGTTTAAATATTATTAAGTATTAGTTTAAAATGATGAACATTTGAAATCTCATTTAGATGTGGAAAGTTAATTCAGATTTTCACCAAAACCTGGCTCTATGCCCGTGTAGCCTGTTTATCGTTTAGATTAATCTTTCTTGAAATGATGTATAGCAAGTTTAAAATGCTAAATAATGAATTTTAAGCCATTATGTGATTGTTTAGCAGGTAGAAGGGTCCAACTTGCCTATTTTGTTTGAATCATCACATGGTGAGGCACCTTATATGAATGTTGTGGGAGATGGAATGGTTGCTACAATAGGCAACACAGATGACAGTGGAGAAGAAGAAGATACATGCAATGAAAACAAGAATGATGTTAAGAATTGTGAAGAAACCATTTTCTGAGAGAGAAAAAGCGATAACAAGTGGGAGAATGCAAATTCGAAACTTATCAAGCTGCAATCACATCAAAGTCTCAACGATTTGATTGTTCATGTGAAAAGATACACGGGTCAGCTTGCCCGCCAGGATAGGATTTCACTATGCCTACTTGCATACGTTGCCATTGTAACAACTTGGCCGCTGGTGGGTTCAACTTTTCTTTTGTTCATCAAAAGAAAGTTCAGAAGCATAAAAAATATCATTGCTTAGAAGATAACGTTAGCAATTATGGCTGTCTTCACCATATATATTGTAGACGTTCTTATTGATTTCAATCATGATCACTTAGGGCCAAATAATTATACCTCATCACAAATGGATGAGATACTTAAAAATAATATATCTGTAAGTATAAAATTTGCTACTGAAATGCATAAAGAAAAAGTTGAAACAATATTATGCTTGCATCAGCCTTAACATGAATTTTTATTTTTCTATGACCAATTTCCTGGACTTCTACATTTTACCTTTTAACATTTTCTTTGAGCAAACAATGCAAATAATGTATGTCCAACCAACACGCTGATATAATGATGAATATGATGCGGCAAGAACAAATGCAAGCGCAATATGGAAAAACAATTGTCCTATAATATATATATATATATATATATATATATTATGGAAAGGAGTTTCTATTAATTGCTTTCTTATATAAATAAATTAATTCTCTCAAATTAAGTGAGTTTTATTGAAAGTTTCTATAGAGGTTTTAGCCATGGATGCTTGCAGCTGCCATGACGACTATCATCCTTGTTATGAAAACGACTACTATAATGAGGATAACGAATATTATGATGATGAAAACTGCTGTGACCTTGCAGACATTGACGATGAAAAACCAGAGAAAAACTACATCGTATTGAAGGAATCAGAAATCAAGAAACGTCTGGAGGATGATATTGCACAAGTTTCTAACACGTTTTCAATATCTAGAGGCGAAGCCACTGTTCTACTTTATTACTATGAATGGAACGATTGCAAATTGTCTGATAAATGGTGTGCTGATGAAGAGAAGGTGCGTAAATCTGTTGGCTTCTTAAGCAAGAAAGAGGAGCAATTTATTGCAGCTGCAAAAGATGGGGAACTTACTTATGTTATGATTGTTTCAGCTTAAAAATTTTGCTTATGCTGCTTGTGGGCATTGTTTTTGTAAAATCTGCTACTCAAGTTATATTGAAGTCGGTATTGATGCTGAGATGCCCTAAACCGCAGTGTCAAGTTGTTGTTGATCGAGACATGATCGAGTCACTTGCTGAGTTGTCTGATAAATATAAGGCCAAGTATGAATGGTTTCTTCTTCGATCATAAATATAAGGCCAAGTGTGAATGGTTTCTTCTTCGATCCTATGTTGGGAAGGGTAGGAAAGGTATAATTAAGTGGTGTCCTGGTTAAAATTGTGAGAATGCGTTAGAGTTCTGTGTTTATTATAATAACGTTGAGAATTTTGATGTTGTTTGTGATTGTTGTTGGGAATTTTGCTGGAATTGTCCGGAGGAGATGCGCAGTCCAGCAGATTGTGAGACTGTGGCGAAGTGGATCAAGAAAAAAAGCAGTGAGTCTGAGAATATAACATGGGTAATTGCTAATACGAAGCCATGTCCAAGATGCAAGACTCCAATTAAGAAAAACAAAGGATGTACGTACATGACTTGTCAGAGTTCTTGCAAATATGAGTTCTGCTGGCTATGCCTTGGTGAGTTGAAGACACATGTTACCACAAATTTCTATAGTTGCAATGTTTACGAGCAAAACAAAGACAGTCTCCAAGTTAGATTTGGCAAGAGAAAAGGCTAAGCTTATGATCGAGAGGTATGTTCATTACTACGAACGTTGGGCGGCTAATAGTGCTTCCAGGAGTAAAGCTTGACAAGACTTGAAAACACTCAGAACTAAGCATATGGTGAAGCTTCGTGACAGATACGAGACATTGCAGTCAGAACTAAAGGCAGTAGAAGAGGCATGGGTTCAAATAATTGAATGTAGGAGAGTTCTAAGATGGAGTTATTTTTATGGGTATTATCTTGATCCAGAGGAAAATAAAGCAAAGAAGAATGTTTTTGAGGGTTTAAGGACAGGCTGAATCTTATCTTGAAAGGCTCCATGGATGTGCTGAAAAGCAACTTGCGGCTTTTCTTGTAGATACAGAACCACATCCAGGGTCTGATGATGTCCTGAAATACTTGTCCAACTTCGAGAATTTGACTGTTGTGACCAAAGGGTTCTTTAAGAATTTGGTTACAGGTTTGCAGAATGGTTTTCCAGATCATGACAGGGCCTGATGAACTCCTGAAATACTTGTTAAACTTTAGGAATTTGACTAAGGTTCTTTCTTTAAGAATTTGGTTGCAGGGGTTGCAGATGTTAAGAGATAAATTGCATTTGAAGAGAGTTGAGTTTTGATTTTTTTTTTTTATTTGAGAACTAATGCTCTGATACCATGCCAAAGCTAAGAGAGGAGAAGAATTCTTGTATATTTCATTGAATAAGATGTACAGGGATATATACACGAAGAAACAACTGATCTGAAAATTTAAGTGGTTACAAAATGATAAAAGGAATTTAAATTACAAATGCTATTGATAAAATGAATTTAAATTTCAAATGCAATTTATCTCTTAACAGCAGAATGGTGTTAAAGATCAAGATCACACGTAACTACAGTAAGGTTGCATTTGCTATTTTGATATCTGTTGGAAGTTTTTTTTTTTTTTTTTTCCTTCAGCGTTATTTGTATAGTCTTTTTTTCTTATAATAATTTTATATTTAGTTTGTAGAATCAAAAGAGTTGCAATACATTACTATAGTAGCAAAGTTGGCCACTGGAACAATCATGGTTATTTATACAATATAAATTGTAGATATGCTTAATAGACCACAATCATGATCACTTTATCTAACTTTGTTAGATGGAATCTGTAAATGAATACAATGAAATATATGCAAATGTCTGCCATTGAATACAATACTATCAGTTTCAGTTCCAATATTTCTTTCCTACTAAATTTTTCTCTCGTCACTTCCTGTGTTCAGTTCCTGCCTTTTTTCCTTCTCGGACAATTTCGAGTCCTGACAACTGGGTAAAGCTACATTAAGCTACAACAAAAATACTTGCTCAGCAATGGTGGTTTTTCTTATACCATCCATTTCCCAAGTTCCTATAACCCGCATATCTACTAACTCAAAGACATAATAATGACCACGTGAGTCAATTAAGCAATTAAGAAATTAGCATGAGTCAATTCTGATTAATTATCACATCTGTATCCAAAATTATTTAAGAAAAATAATGGGTGATCACCATAGAAGTAAAAAAAAATTATGAGTTTTGGGTGGTCAATGTGAGGCCTAAATGATAAAATAAATTGAACAAATCAAATATTGAACGAGAAGCTAAAGTGTGGAAGAGAATTGGGACTAAGAGTATAAATTAAAAATTATCAAATGAGTGTAAAAAAAAAAAAAAAAGAAGGATCAATTGAGGAATATATAAGGAAATTAGGAATTTAAAAGTAGGAGTGTGCAAGCCTTCCAAGTCAACCAAACCGACCCAGTTTGATTATGTTAGATTAGTTGTTATTTTTGAATTTTTAGTGTCGAATCAAACTAAATCAAAATTTAGTTCGATTGGATTTTGTATCTAAAAATTTGATTAAATGAATTAACCGAACAAACCAAAATTTTACTTTTTTATTTTTATTTTTAAAATAGTATAAAAATTTAATATAAAAATTCAAAAATAATTAATATTTCTAAAAATTTGATTTGGTTCAGTTTTAATAAAAAAATTTAATTTTTTTAGTTCGATTTGGTTCAATTATTTGAGTTAATTCGGTTCAGTTTTTATAAATTTTGGTTTAGTTAATTTGATTCAATCAAAAAAATTTACCTAAAATTGACTGAACTGACGGAATGAACACCCCTACTTAAAAGTAAGGAAAGAGTGAGATGAATTAAAGCATGACTAAGCTAGTAGATTTAATGGTACTACTTCCTTTAGGCAAAATGACGTTCATATATGCACATAGAATAGAAGGAAAGAAAACGGTGAAAAAAGAGGAGGAAAAGAAAAAAAAAAGATACAGAACAGGTTCATGCAAAAAAATAAGAGAGGCTCGGAGACAATTAACAAGTAGAAATTTGAAGTTGTATGTTGAAGCAAAGGCTGGAGTGTTAGTGATGTGCTCTAGGCCAATTGTATTATGGCCCTATTGTGATTTTATCGTTTTACATTATAATAATAAAGAGGCATTGTATCGTATTGACTCTGTTAATTTCCATGGCTGTTTGACTCTATTTGAGATCATCAAGTGTGTGACTTAATAGTAAAACTCTTAGATGAAAAATGAGTTTTATTCTAAATCATCCCTAGTCGGTCAATATTGTGGGAAAATAATGAATGAAGACTAGTATGAGGTTGACTAATGATCATATTTTACTGATCATGTATACGAGATACAAAGTCAAGTCATAGGTATATAAGATGTACTGGATTGACCCACTATAAAAATACTACATGGTTAATTGTTATAAGTTATTCTCATCACAATAATGTTATTGTAGTCCTTTGACCTGAGATCATCATAGAGTCCTGCATGATGAGTTTTATATTTTAATACATTCTAATGTTATCTTTAACTGGATAATATAATAGATTGTGGTTGGATATAAAATGAATCATGTGAGAAGTATGAGTGATCAAGAAGGAATTTGTCCCTCGCTAATCATGAGGAGGATATTTATGGGCCCCTCGATAAATTAGACTGGATATAAATGCATGGTCATGCTTGAAATTAATTGATAAGGAGTTATCAATTTTAGTCTAATTGAGATCGAAAAATAATGTGATTGAATTATTAAGGATGACATAAACTATGCCTTGTGTTCAATCAAAGATATCATGTGACAAAAGGACTATAATATTGCTGTTAAATAGGTTGTGTCGGATTACTGACCTTCACATAACTTGGGTAGTTACAATGTCTTTCTAGAGGCTACTTATAACTTATGGGCTACCAATAGGATTGGAGGCCCATTGCCAACGTTGTGTGAACCTACAGGGTCACACACTTAGAATAGACCCAAAACAGATATTAGGCTTGTCAGTCCAATTAGATAGTTATCTCTCTTATGTGTAAATAATTAAAATTAATTTATGGTAATAGTTACCATAATTAAATTTTAAAAGAAAAAATATATTTATATATATATATATCTAAAATAGTTTTGGGATATATATATATAGAAATATAGAAATATAGAAAAACCTTAGGAGATATATATAGATATATCATGTAAGGGTTTAGTGGCTGCATCATCTTTTGTCATTATTCAAAACACGTTTTTAGAAAAACACACAGAGAGAAAATTAAAAGGAAGGTGCTAGCATACCGACATCGTTTTGGGGTGTTCTGTTCGTGTAGATACTAGTAGAGGACGTTGCTTTTTAGTTTCATATGTATTCCAACAGAAGAAAATGAAAAGCTCGAGGTAGGGTGTCACCGAAGTAAACCTCCTCTCTTCCTTCCTACAATCTTCCCTTTGAACTCGTCTTGGTAAGATTCTAGACTCGGTTTCATATTGATTTAATTTGAACTATATGGATCTTGGACTGGATTTTGGGTGTTAAATTTTTATTTTTCCACTGCGTAACTGACTCGTTACCCAACATGGAGTAGGTTTTATATTGAAGGAGGTGAATTTCTATAAACTAAAAAGCTATACACAAAGAAATCAAAAGGAAATTAAGAGGTGGTTGCAATTAAAGTGGTATGGGTGAATCTTGTGATTGATAATTTAAAAATCAACCATATACATACAGGTTTTAAAGATGGATTCATGTTTAATTTTGAGCTAGTTAAGTAGATTGATAGGTAGATGTATTAAGACACAAATAGAATAGTAGTTTGTATATGAATGAGAGTCACGATTGTAAGAGCTGATCTTTTACAATATTAAGACTTGATGTTTAGGAGTATTGCACAATTAAGGGTAGAGGATTAAGGGAGCTGACTAAGAGAAGAAATTACCAGAGTAACAGTGAGTGGATCTCCTCTTATTTCCTTCTTTTTTGTTTCTTTTTCTTTTTATTTTTTGAATTTCTGTTATATTTAATCTTGATTTATTTGAAAATTTTCTTGATGAAGAACTATTTTCGTTGGTAGTCATATGAACCTGGAGAAATTCTTTTGTTTCCTTTCTCTATTTTTCTTGAAACTTTATTTTTTTTGTCCCTGCTTGTTTGATGAGAATTCGATGTAGGACGTATTGACAAGCAAGCGTGCGCGTTTATGGAAATATTTGAAAAATTGAAGTAGTGACAGTTTCATAATTTTGGCCAACTTTGGAGTTTCAAATTTTGGTAGTTTCAGAGTCTAATCTAATTGAAAATGGGCCAATGATCAAAATTCACTAGCTTTGCTTGTGATGTCCATTATTTTTTAGCCAAATTCCATCGTTTAAGGCCCAAAAAATGTATTTTTATGTTTTTTATTATTCCAAATTTTAAGGTTTTTAGACCTTTTTATCATGGTTTAGGATTGTTTTAGGGTTTTATATTTAAATGCTTATTTTAAGTTTTGGAGGACAGTTTTTAATGGATATAATTAAATTTTGAATTCCAAAATTCAGCGTCGAATTTTGTTGCCTATTACAAGTTTATAGAAGATTATTGGCTGGCAGTCATGCACGATTTAACAGTTAATAATATTTATCTTTGTTTGTGAACTCCCGTTGGGTTGGTTTGGTATCAAAGCTGCATTCATTCTTAGGAAAAGATGTCTCGGAGAAGGCAGTAATAACAACCACAACAACATGTAGGGGAGATTTATGAACGTGATGATCTATGTCGCATTGAGCTGAGGTTCGAACAAGGATCGAACGGATGATAAATGAAAGGATGGACAACTTAATGGATAGACTAATGGAGAGAATAGGTGAATTGCTTGTCAATCAAAACAGGGAGAATCTAAATCAAGGGAGGATCCTTAATCCTGATGAGCAAAGGAACCTTTTTGCTGGAGGAAACGATGATGGATCTAGTGATAACGAGGATGACTTTGATGACATGCCTTGTAGACATTGTTGTCCATATACAGAGGAGAAGGATAGAAGGCAATAGGAAATAGGTATGAGGACTAAAATTTTTGAATTCCATGGCAACCTATAGCCAGAAAAATTTCTTGACTGGTTGGCCATAGTAAAGGAAGTCCTGGATTTTAAGGGTGTACTGGAGAATAAACGGGTACCTTTAGTGGTGACTAAGTTTTAAAATCGGGCTTTTTGTAATCAGGGACTTTTTGTACTGAACATTTCCAATGTTATTAATGAAAATGCTAGTTCTTCTACTTACTTGATTGATTCTATTGATTTATGGCATGCTAGATTAGGACATATGAATGTTAGCTATATTAATAAAATGAAATCACTTGGTATAATTTCTAGTTTAAGTAACACTAAATTTGATAAATGTTAAATATGTGCTGAAACTAAAATTACTAAGAAAACTTATCATTCTATTACTAGAGAAACTGATTTAATTTATTCTAATTTGGGTGATTTAAAACAAACTATGACTAGAGGAGGTAAGAGATATTAAATTACTTTTATTAATGACCGTTCTAGATACACTAGGGTTTATTTGCTTAGAAATAAAGATGAAGCCTTTAATGTATTTCTTTTGTACAAAGCTGAAGTTAAAAATCAACTTAATAAAAAGATTAAAAGGATTAGATCTGATAGAGGTGGTGAATACATACCTTTTAATGATTTTTGTGAAAAAGAAGGAATAATTCATAAAATTACTCATCCTTATTCCCCTTAATTCGATGGTGTTGCTGAAAAAAAATAGAACTTTAAAAGAAATTATGAATACGTTTCTTGTTAGTTCATCAGCTCCTGATAATCTTTGGGGTGAAGCCCTTCTGTCTGCATGTCACTTGCAAAACAAAATTCCTTATAAGAAAACTAGTAAGACACCTTATGAATTGTGGAAGGGATATAGGCCTAATCTTAAATATTTAAAAGTGTAGGGGTATCTTGCTAAGGTTATGATGCCTGACCATTAGAAAAGGAAGTTAGGTTCAAAAACCTATGACTGCATATTTATTGGTCATGCTGAAAATAGTACTGCATATAGATTTCTTGTTTTGAAAAGTGATGTTCTTGATTGTAATACAATAAAATGCTGAATTTTTTTAGCATATTTTTCCATTAAAAACTGATATTATTTCTCGTACACCAACTGAAAATATTATTGAGAACTCTTCTGAAGAGTTAAGAAGGAGCAAAAGGCAAAGATAAGAAACTACTTTTGGAAATGATTTTTATACCTATCTTATTGAAAATGATCCTTTAACTTATTCTGATGCTATTTCTTCTTCTGATTTTTTATTTTGGAAAGAATTAATTAAAACTGAAATTGATTCAATTGAACAAAATAAAACTTAGATTTTAGTTGATTTACCTCCTAGAGCTAAACCTATCGGTTGTAAATAGATTTTTAAAAGAAAATTTAATCTTGATGGATCAACTAAAAAATATAAAGCTAGACTCGTTGCAAATGGTTTTACTCAAAAATAAAATGTTGATTATTTTGACACCTTTGCCCCTGTGACTAGAATTTCTTTTATTAAAGTTTTAATTACTTTAGCTTCTATTTATAATCTTTTTATTCATCAAATGAATGTTAAAATGACATTTTTAAATGGTGATTTGGAAGAAGAAATTTATATGGAACAACCTAAGGGTTATGTGGTTTTTGGTCAAGAAAATAAAGTTCGTAAACTTTTTAAATCTTTGTATAGTTTGAAATAAGCTCCTAAATAGTGGCATGAGAAATTTGATCATATTTTAATGTGTGATAGTTTTTCCTCTATTGAAGTTGACAAGTGTGTATACACGAAAGTTTTTGAAAATGAGTGTGCAATTATTTATTTGTATGTGGATGACATGCTCATTTTTTGTACTAGTCTTGACATAGTACATAAAACAAAATCCTTTCTTGCTTCTAAATTTGATATGAAAGACATGGATGAAGCAAGTGTGATATTGGGTGTTCAAATCAAAAGGAAGAGTGATGGTATAATACTATCACAAAAACATTATGTTGAGAAACTTTTTAAGAAGTTTAGGTATTTTGATGTCACTCCTGTGAGTAGCCCTTATGATGCTAACACTCAATTAATGAAAAATAGAGGAGATCCTATCGTACAATCTGAGTATGCTCAAATTATTGGGAGTTTGATGCATTTGATGAATTTCTCTCGACCTGATATAGCATATGTCGTGTGCAGATTGAGTAGATATATGCATAATCCCAACCAAGATCATTGGGCTTTCATAGTTAAACTAATGAAATATTAAAGAGGAACTATGAATTATGGTATCCTATATAGTGGATTTCCTGTTGTATTAGAAGGATACAGTGATGCTAACTGGATTTCAGATTCAAATGAGATAAAATCCACTAGTGGTTATGTATTCACTCTTGGTGGTAGTGTCGTCACTTAGAAATCAACTAAACAAATAATTATTGCTACTATGGAGTCAAAGTTTATAGCTCTGGAATTAGCTGGTAATGAGGCCGAATAGTTAAAAAACTTATTGGCAAGTATTCCATTAGGCATGAAACCAACACCATTAGTGTCTATGCACTATAATTGCCAAGCGGCAATAGCCATTACAAAGAATAAGACTTTCAATGGTAATAAAATAGGCACATTTACCTAAGACATGATGTGGTTAAGCAGCTGTAAAAGAATGGAATTATATCCATTGATTACGTTAAGTCAGAAGTGAATTTGGCCGATCCTCTGACTAAACCCTTGGGTAGAAAATTAATTCTTAAAACATCGAGGGGAATGGAACTTCAGCTAATTTGAAAGTTAACCTTGATGGTAACCCAACCTTTGTGATTGGAGATCCCATAAATAAGGTTCATATGGGTAATAACAAGTTATAGGTTAATCCTACTAGCATTATTAATTATGTCAATTCCTATGGTGTGAGTTGTGCTAAAATATAATTCAAGTGAGGATGAGCCGATAGCTCTTATATTCCTTACGAATGGTATATATAATTTCATTATATACTTGATGAAATAACCTATATGAGTGTGAAGTGGGGCCACTTCTATGAGATTTATGGCAATGTCTCTAGAGCACTTATGAATGACCAGGTACGTGCATGGCCTATTAGCGCACAACCATGTTGAACAACATAATTGTGGGGGTATAATGTGAATGATGGAAATTTTAACTTATAAGAAATATCCTTGGTTCATAGAAACTTAAAGGTTCACCAAGTATATTATAAGTTATGTTTTATTATTTTTAGTTCTGGTTCATAGTCTAAAGGATACTAGGATTAATACATTGCACCCAAAAGCATGTTACCCAGCAAAGTATTTTTTTAAAATATGTGGGGGATTATTGTATATATATGTTGTATTTTAAAAAGTCAAAAACCAAAATGTCCCACATTGATTGTTTACAAGCCTTTTTACTAGTTTATTATCAAATGTGCATTCTCGGGCTTATAAACAACTAAGAGAAAGGAATAGGCTAGCGCACACAAGGAATTCGGGCCAAAAGCTTGAGTTTAGTGTAAATCGGTGGATTTCCTCCCTTGAGCGCAAGATATACACGTCGGTTCAGTCCATACTTCCTTTTACTATTAATATCAGAAGAGCCTGTTGTATCATGGGGAATGCACCTTTTCTTTTCTTCTCTTTGTGGGCGAATTATCCTTGAGGCCAGTATTTTGCACACCTCAAACTTGTCTGCTGCCCAATTAAAACCAACAAAGGATTGTGTTAAATTAAGCTGTAATCTGAACAAGCAAAATTAGTCACCGGAGCTATGCCTTGCCTTGCGGATATCCTTGAATTTCGGGGATGATGGTCTAATAAGTGTGTCGGTGGGGTAGGGCAAAACTTCTCTCATACGTGTAATCATTTTTATCAACCATTGCTCAAGATAATGATGGAATCATTTTGTTATGACCATTCAGGTGCAACCCAAGTACAGCAGTAGTGCAACAATTTCCAGAGTGAGGCTATTCTTCTGTTACTTCATCATGATCATAGAATATTGGATGGACTCCACACTCAATTATTGCATCATAACAGCGTGATTTATTGTTAGCGTCTTCAGCAAAAAATGAAAAGATTATTGTGTCTGTAAAACACTTACTCAAATCAAAACCCCAACGCCAAAGGAACAGGTGTCTTGATTTAAGGACCTGCATAGAATCTTCAAACGAAGAACAAAAAGAACGCAATAGCCATTTTTGAAGACTACCAGACAAGTCGCGAACTATTTCACATTTAACAATATGAAAGCGGCGTTGATCGAAGAGATTGGGATCAACAACAGCACAAAAACAGAAACCTCGAATGTCTGACCACCGTTCGCATTGTTGTATGGACAGAGACAAAGAAGATCCGCTCTTATTTTTATACTTGATCTTTTCAGCCACTTCATTCCCTGGAACACATAAGTTGAGATGCTTGCCAAACTGCTAGAATATAAAACAGGAATAAACACATCAGTATATACATCTACTTTTATGATATGATACTTGACTACTTGATGGAAATTCTTGCCTACTCGATGTATTGCGTCCAATAGTTGGAGTTGTAACATATATTATATATATCAACAATTTATTGATTAAATATAAGCTACGCAGAGTATATTCATAAAGTGGAGTATATGTCCCACATATCCAACAACTGGGGGTGTAATATTTTAAGCGTAGGCATGAATCTCCCCTTAATAGTATGATATGATTTTTAGAAAAATAGCAGAGTACAATAGGAAGATACCCGGTAAGTAGTTATGTTGAAGAAGGGTCTTTCCAATGCATGGTCTATCATTTTAGTACGTTCCTCCTCTCCCAAATTCATGCAGTTGAAAAACTTAAAATCTCTAACATGGGTTAATTCCTTGACCAGTTGACGTGATGTTGATTCTAGTGATGTGCAATCTCTTACATCTAGATCCTTTAGAGATGATGGAAGCTGCGGTAAATATTTGATGCCACTCCTATGTGCTACAAACTTGAGAAGAGATGATAGATCTCTCAATTTCTCTGGCAGTCCTACTAGATTTGCGCATCGACTGATATATATAGATGCAAGCCTTTTCAGATTGCAAATGCTGTCTGGTAGTCCTTTTATACCACTTCCACGTGCATCAAGAATAGTCAGAGATTCTAGATTTCCCATGTGCTCAGGCAGTCTATGTAGATTTACACAATCACTTATGTTTAAATTTCTAAGACATTTCAGATTGCAAATGTTGTCCGGAAGACTCCATAGCATTGAGCACAGATACAAATTCAAATAAAAAAGCTGAAAGGATGAGGGCAGTACTTGTTCTATTGCAATTCCATCGTGCCTCTCATGACACGGAATCTTGGGTAACATTTCAATTCTTGAGCAACAAGAGAGATTAAGTATCTTAAGATTTCCTGAATGCAGGCAGCTCGGTAATTTGTGGAGACTGGAGCAACCTAACAAATCCAATTTAGTAATCTTCCTCAAATATTTAAGAGATGATGGAATTTCCGCCAAACTACTGCACCGTCGCAACCTTAAGTCCACAAGATTTATGGCTCTAGATAAGTCTGGAATTCTGACTAAATCAATGGAGTAGCTGAGGTCAATTAATCTCAAATTTTCAAAATTCTGCAACGAAAAAAAAGTTAATTTAAAACTAAATTAATATAAACCTCACACAACCATCTACCCATATTCTATAAAGTGTGTTAAATTAAAGCTTACCTGAACGCCCTCCCAAAGTTCCCTAAGTTTGCTTCCAGGCATGCGAAGTTCAGTGAGATTCTCTGCACAAAAACCAAGTGACAAATGTTCCAAAGGGTATCCATCCCACTGTAGAAACCTGAGCTTACCAGACAGAAATTTGAGGCCTTCTGGGAGATGTAAGTATTTCCGCCTTCGTAAAGTAACATTATAAAAATAAGACTCCATCTGATTATGTTTACTTCCCTCATAGACTTTAAGAAATCTAAGATTGTCCATTCCCTCAAATGCGTCGGGACTCAGTGGCAAGTCTTCGATTTTAGACATGTCCAGTGATATTCCTTGAATTGCCTCAGTCCCCTAAAAGTAAATTACCCAGCAATATCAAATGCATAATATATATATATATGATAAAACAAATTACTATATGTATATATATAGGCAACCGGGTACTTCCCTCAAAAACAAAAACAAGTATATATATATAAAAAGTGAAACTATATACAACGGTCTTGCCTTATTTTTTGTCAACACGTAACGTATATCTTTATGATGCCATAGCCTACTACGCCTCCCAAGTTGCTTTTCCTCGCATATAATATCCTTTCCCATTTGTTCTATCAAGTTATGGATATGTAACTCCTTTTTATAATTTGATATAAATATGAGAGACTTATCAACGAGACGGCTTATTCCAATCTTTGAACCAACACTCAATATCCTTTCAACATAATCCCTGTCTTTCCCTTTGAAAAAACATGCGATATCCAAAAATATTTCCTTCTCATTCTCACATAGCCCATCATAGCTTATTCTCAATATCTTTTGAATTTTATCATCCGACGTATCTTGCAGTTTTTCCAATTCATCTTCCCATTCTTCTGCACTTCTGCCATAGAGATTCGAACCCAGAACCTTGAGAGCTAATGGCAGGCCTTGAGCATATCCAACCGCCCTTCTTGAAAGCATCTCATATCCTTTTTCTGGAATACTTTTCTTGAAGGCATGCAAGCAAAAGAGCCAAAGAGCTTCAAATCTGTTCAATCCCTCAATTTTATATATTTCTGCACCCCCATTCTTTAGCACTTGTTTATCTCTGCTTGTCATAATGATTCTACTACACGGACCATATTTAACATTTTTCCCTATTAAAAGTTCTACTTGCTCCAAATCACTCACATCATCAAGAACAATGAGAACTTTTTTCCTTGTGAGTCTTTTTCTATTGAAAGGTGATAACAAATTTGTAGTAGATGCACTTGTATTTGCCGTCCCTAATAATCTAGAAAGAACTTTGTTTTGTAAACCATCAATTGTCAAGTTCTCTGACATTTCCCTGATACCTGAAATAAAGCACTGGGTCGGAAATTGATTTCGAATTCTATCAAATACTTGCTCAGCAATGGTGGTTTTCCCAATACCACCCATCCCCCAAAATCCTATAGCACGCACCTCTACCAACTCAGGATGTAATAATGATTCAACACACTTGATACGTGAGTCCATTCCTACCAACGCATCATTATTATAAGAATGATCACTTGGAAGTACGTTTAATTTCTCCAAAATGTGATTGATAATTTCCTCTATTAGCTCAGAATCAGGCCTGATCATGTATAAAAAACCAAACCGATCAACCATAAGAACAAAAAAAATGATGATAAATGTTTGAAAAAAAATGTTTAGATGTAAATAACGTATAATTAAAAGTATCTTTAATTAGATGTAAATAACATATAATTAGATGTAAAAAATCGTTAGATGTAAATAACATATATCTTGTAGCTTAATGTAGCTTAATTAAAAGGTTTCTTTAGATCACTGCAAAAAACTTTAATAAAATATATAGTTTTGTCTTCCTCTTATCCAAGAGGCCGTTTCATCCTCTAAGGCTCCAAAATGAATATATATATATATATATATATATATATATATATATATATATAATATTATAAAATATAGAAAATTAAAAAATAAAAGTTTTTTTTTTCAATGTTCTTAGCATTTTTTTATTTTTAAAAAAATTTGGAACTTTCTTAACAACGAATAATAATGAAACGACTTCTTTATATATATTTGAAGTAATATTTTTTTAAATATATACATATATAACCTAATTGTAAAGTTTTAAAAAAATTTTAAACCCAAACAATAATTTTTAAAAATTTTTCTTGAATTTTAAAAATTTTACAATCAAGTGATATACATTTTACAAATGACCAATTTTATTCATTAATATAAATAGCAAATTGGTACTTGACCCAAATTTTGATTTCAATGGTTAAATAAAAAATTTTGAATCAACTGAAATTTTAAACTGTTAAAATTAAATTTCAAAAAATGGTTGAATCAAATAAAATTTTTTAATTCAATTGTTAAAATTAAATTTTAGAACAATTATTAATTTGCTATTTATATTAACAAATAATATTGTTCATATTTTTGAAATATATATCACTTGATTGTAAAATTTTTAAAATTTAAAAAAATTATTGTGTAGGTTTAAAATTTTTTAAAACCTTATAACTAGCTTATATATATATATATATATATATATATATATATATATATAATTCAATTTTATTTGGTAATCAACAATTAAATTTAATATTTTAATCTATAGGACTTAATTGTACTCAAAAAAAAAAATTATAGAATTTAATTATATTAAAAAAGTTTTGTTTGAGTAAAATTTAAAAAGATTAAGTTCCCATTTAGTTGAAAAAAATAATAGGGTCCATTCCAATATGAAATTAGGGCAAAACGTTAGGGTATAAATTGGATTTTGACCTATTTTGGTATTATGTGATTACAGCTGTAAACGAGGCGAACTGCTTGCGAATTACTTAAAGCTCAACTCGATAAAAGTTTGTTTAAACTTGTATATTAAAGCTCGTTAAAGAAATAAGTAGAGTTCAAACAATTTAAAACTCGGCTCGTAAAAGCTCACGGTCTATTTGTAATTTTAATGTATTAATAATTTAATTTTGTATATATAATATATAAATTTTTATTGTAAAAATATTTTTTTAAGGACTATTGTAAAAACTATTTAAAAATATATTATTAGATTAAAATCATAATTTTTATTAAAATATATCATAATTTATTTTAATTTTTTTGATGTATAATTTTAATTTATAATTTGTATTTTTAAAATTTCTTTAGATTCGTTTAAATTTACGAACAGTTTGCAAACACTAAGTGGTATAGTGAGTTCAGTTTGTTTATAAACAAATAAAGTCTGAACTAGTTAAGATTTGGCTCAACTCGACTCATTTACGCCCTCACATGTAATATATTCAAAAATATCATATTAATTTTACTGAAAAATTAAAAAGTATCACAAACTCTTAATAGTGGAATAATGAAATTACAAAATATTTTTCTGTACTTTTCTTTAAATTTTATAATAACACTCGTTTTTTTTTCTTTTTCTTTTTCTTTTTCTTTTTTTGGTGGGAATAAACAGCAGGCCAAGGCCCGAAAGCGTAATAACACTCTTTTCCTTTTTCAATACCTAAATAATTTAGGGAAAAAAATTATACTAATTAAAAAAAGAAAAAAAAAAAAAAAAAAAAAACAGCTTACTTGATATTCTGGGAAACCAGCCCTGACCATGAAGCTGTTTCCTTTAATGCTTGGCACCAATTCTCCACCTTCCATAAAGAGTTCCTGAATTCATCTTCTCTATGCTTAGCAAGTGCAAACCCAAAACTCCCAGTGAGCTCTTGAACATGGGTTGGATTTACTCCATAAAAAACAGGCAGAACAATCTGTCCCCATGTTTTCTTGCACTCAAGTATCTTCACAAGCTCATCTAAACACCATGGAGAAGATGCATAGTTTTCAGAGAAAATAACTAAAGAAAGACAAGATTGTTCAATAGTTTTCAAGAGAGACTTTGGGATATCTTCTCCTCTTTCAAGGTTTTCATCCACAAAGACATCAACTCCCTCTTGCTCCAAAGCTTTATGGAGATGGCTTACAAAACCATTGCGTACATCTGAACCTCTAAAACTAACAAACACATCATACTTCATGGGTTGAGAAGAAGAAGAACAAGAAGCAGCAGCAGCCATGATTTTAAATCAACATTGTAAATTAAGATAAACTCTATGGTGCTTGCTATATGAAAGATGAGGGAGAGGATGCTAAATGGAGAAATATATGGAGAAATGGAGAAATTTATAAACAAATGTTGCAAAATTTCTCTTCAGAGAAAAAAAAAAAGGTGACCTCTAATTCCTAGAAATTCTTTAACATTTCACAATTAAAGTCTACTTTGGATGAAACTTCTAAGAAAATACATCATTGAATCAATGCACTTTTATGAAAGTACTTTGGATGTTTTATCATTTTTTTCAAGTTCATGGAAACAGAAACGACCACTTTTGTTTCTTTGTGATCATTTTTTGGAATCAAGAAACGACAACTTTTTACTTTTTACTTTTTTTTTTTTCTTTTGCCTCACAGTCCACTAAGTAATTAAGCATTATGGACAAAACCGTTCAATTTGGCGCAGAAGAGAGAAAATTAATTAACTCAAAATTATTTTTAATTTTGTTATCTATTATAAAATAAATTGAGAGTTAATCTAAATTCCTTTATGTATATATCTATAATTTAAATGAGTTTAAAATTATTTTTGTTAAAATAACTAAATTATATGACAATTATTATGTAAATAAATTAAAAATAAATTGCTAAAATAAAAATTTATAAAATTGTTTTAAAATTAAGAAAACAATTGATTATTTCATAAAAAGTTCGAACCAACTCCAAGATCCAAAACGCTGGGCCATGCCTTCCCAAACCAGTTCAAATTCATCCGCCTTTAGTGAGTCATAGACGTTGAGTGTACGTGACGTCATGCCATGACAAACCGCCAAAAAGAAAGGGTGAATTACTATTGAGCCCTGTAGTTTACCATATTATACTATTTGGTCCCTGACATTTAAAATTTATATTATCTCCCTCTTCTATTTTGCATAATTATACTATTTACCCATTCCGTCAAATTTTCTATCACAATTACCATTAACTGACATGACATTAACAAGTAAATACTATTTGCCCCCTCTATTTGTGTCACACCTCATCATTCTTACAACCATTAAGTACAGTAATTATCTCTTTAATTCATTTATCATGCTTAATGAGCTTGTAAGGTTATATATACACTTGGTAACACTATTTAAAACACGTATAAATTAAAACCTTATTAGATATTGCTTAATGTTACCACATCCATTCATTTCTTTCATTGCTCACATATATAACTAGATTCATCCATGATAATACATCTCATATATAAAAGTGATAGGCACCACTGTGCCATTCATCCATCCATCATAATATGAATATATACATCAATATATAATCAGAGTACTAAATGCTGTTACTTATAATACAGGGTT
>CATIWO010143794.1:0-22721 GCA_949673435.1 Macaranga tanarius | reverse complement strand
AACCCCATTTTGTTGGGGTGTGGAGGTACATGAGCTTTGGTGGAGTATACCATGCTCTACAAGATATTGGTTTAATTCTTCAGAAAAATATTCCCTACCATTGTCTGTACGAAGAATATGAATAGAGGATTGAAAAATATTTGTGATGAATTTATGAAATTGCTTAAAAATAGTACTCACTTCAGACTTTTCTCTCATTAAATAAATCCAACAAACTTGAGTATGATCATCTATAAACGTAACAAACCAACACCCCCCAGTTAGGTTTGGTACCCTAGAAGGACCCCACACATCACTATGAATAAGATGAAATAGTTTTGATGATTTATAAGGTTGAGGATAAATACATGCCAGTTTTTTATCAAGCTAGAAAGAAGTTGGAGTTTCTCAACTTAAAGCAAGATGAATTATTAGTCGCTGAATATGAGGTTCAGTTTATTAGACTTTCCAAATATGCTACTGAGGAAGTGGCAACTGATGAGATAAAGAGAGATAAATTTGAAAGAGGTCTGAATCTCAAACTTTGAAAACGGATAACAATTAAACTTCCCACCTACAGAGATCTATTAGAGACCACACTTAGAACTGAAGAAACTATCTTGGAGAGGAATGCATTAGAGGATAAAAGAAGAAAAGTTACTAGTGCATTTACCACTTCAACAAGAACCAGTAGAGGATAATCTTTTAGGGGTGTTGGATTCCAAAGAGGAAATTTTAGAGGATGTGGGTCAAGTCGACCTAGCCAATCCTTAAGAAGCACCCTCACAAGAGGAAGTAGAAGGGAAGATACCCGAAGGAATGTTGCTAGAGGTAGATTTTCAAGTGGAATGCCAACACCACTGTGCAATAAGTGTGGTAGATATCATTTTGGGGAATGTTGGGGTTCTAGACCAAGTGTGTGCTACCATTGCAACCAACTGGGTCATTTTATGAGGGAATGCCCAATGAGAATGGGTGGTGAAGGATCTCAAATATTTATGCAAAGTAGTGCTAGAGAAAATTTTTCACAAGTCAATAGAGGTAGAGGTTATGGAATAGGAGGTGGAGCGAGTACCTCAACACTGACTGAATCCATTGGTCAGACCCCGAGCCAAGCAAGAGTGTATACTATAACCCGACAAAAAGCTCATAATGCACCGGATGTAGTGATAGGTACCTATTCTATTCTTGGACTTGATGCCTTTGCATTAATAGATCCAGGATCCACATGCTCTTTTATATCAGATGAATTTGCATTAAGAGTTTATAGTATTATTGAATCCTTAGAGCATGACTTATGTATATCTATATTGGTCGGGGGTGTAGTAGTTATGAATAGGGTAGTTAGACCATGCCTTATAGTAATTGATGATATGACTTTGTATGCGGATTTAGTAGTCATCAAGTTAGAAGAGTTTAATGTGATTTTGGGGATGGATTAATTGTCTAGTTACCATGCTATCGTAAATTTCTATACAAAGGAGGTAATCATAGAGATTTCGGGGCAAAGGAAAATGGTATTAGTAGGAGAGAGAAAGACTACTCCTACTTATCTTATTTCTATCACAACAGCTTTCCAATTGATTAGAGATGGGTGTGAATCATTTTTATCTAGTATTATTGATACGGCAAGAATTAGTCCTGGAATGACTGATATACCAATTGTTAGAGATGTTTTACATGTATTTTTATATGAATTACCGATTTTGCCACCATATCGAGAAGTAAATTTTGAGAGTAAGACTATACCGGGAACTGCACCAATATCAATTACACCTCATTGAATGGCCTCACTAGAGTTGAAAGAATTGAAGAAGTAATCAGAGGAACTACTGGAAAAGGGGTTTGTAAGGCCAAGTATTTCACCGTGGGGAGCACCGGTATTGTTTGTAAGAAAGAAAGATGGAAGCATGAGATTGTGTATTGACTACAGGCAATTGAACAAAATCATAGTGAAGAATAAATATCCATTGCCTAAAATTGATGATTTGCTTAACTAGTTGAAGGATGCTTCGGTATATTTAAAGATTAATTTGAGATTTGGTTATCAGCAACTTTAAGTAGCGAAAAGTTCTATTCCAAAGACGGTATTTAGAACCCCGATATGGGTACTTTGAGTTTTTAGTCATGTCATTCAGGTTAACAAATGCACCAGTGGCCTTTATATCCTTGATAAACAAGACTTTTCAGCGGTATCTTGATCAGTTCGTTATTATGTTCATCGATGATATACTTATCTATTCATCTAGTCGGGAAGAGCATGAGAAGCATCTTTGAATAGTTTTGCAAATACTTCGAGAGAAGCAATTGTATGCTAAATTCAGCAAGTGTGAGTTTTGGATAGAGTGTAACAAGATCCGTCTAAGATTAAAGCTATCTTCGAGTGATAAGCACCTAGAAGTGTAACTGAAATTCGAAGTTTCTTGGGTTTAGCCAGGTACTACAGAAGATTTGTGAAGGATTTCTTAGTCATTGCTAAACCATTGACGACATTGTTAAAGAAAAACACTTCTTATCAATGGAACCAAGCATGTCAACAGAGCTTTGAAAAGTTGAAAGAAACCCTTATCACAGCTCATGCTTTAGCATTACCAATTGGTAATGGAGGCTTTATAGTATTTACTGATGCTTCAGGACAAGGACTGGGTTGCATGCTTATGAAAAATGGAAGGGTGATAGCCTATGCATCTCGGCAGTTATGACCTCATGAGATGAACTACCCGATGCATAACTTAGAATTGGCTGCCATTGTTCATGCCTTGAAGACTTGGAGGCATTATCTATATAGAGAGACCTTTTCTATCTTCACCAACCATAAAAGTTTGAAGTATATTCCTACTCAAAAGGAATTGAACTTGAGATAATAAAGATGGATGGAATTGTTGAAGGATTATGATTGTACCATCGAATATCATCCGGGAAAGGCGAATATAGTAGAAGATGCTTTGAGTCGAAAGACTAAAGAGTGCACAGCCGGAGTGGTTTGTTATGATGTGGGTAATTTAGTGGCGCTACGGGCTATGAATGTTTCATTTGATGTTGAAGTAGATCACTTATTAGCAGCATTATAAATTAAACTAACTTTGGAGTATCAAATACGAGATGTTCAAATAGAAGATGCCTACTCGAAGAAGATGAAGGATAAGATAGAAGCAGGACTCAATACATAATTTACCTTGAGGTAGGATGGTATGTTGATGATTGGGAAGTATGTATGTATTCCAAATAGTGATGAATTAAAGAACCAAATAATGAATGAAGCATATACTGCTCCATATATAATGCATCGCGATAGTATGAAGTTGTATCAAGATTTAAAGCCATTTTATTGGTGGCTAACGATGAAAAGAGATATAACCGAGTATATTGTAAGATATTTAACTTATCAACAAGTAAAGGCCAAACATCAAGCTCCGGCGAGGAAGTTGCATTCTTTAGCAATACTAGAATGGAAGTGGGAAAAGATCATTATGGATTTTATGATTAGACTACCTCGTACCTTTCGAAAGCATGATACGGTATGGGTGATAGTAGATTAGTTAACTAAGTCGACTCATTTCTTGCCGATACAAGCAAGTAATTCCTTAGACAAGTTGGCTTCTTTGTACATTGCAGAGATTGTGAAGCTACATAGAGTTTTTTATCTATTGTGTCCGACAAGGATCCAAGATTTACTTCCTATTTTTTAGAGAGTTTGCAAAAATCTATAGGGACAAAGTTGCATTTCTCTACTGCTTTTCATCTATAAATAAATGGTCAGTCAGAAAGGACCATTCAAACACTTAAAGATATGATGAAAGCTTGTACCTTGGTGTTTAAAGGCAATTGGGATGAGCACTTACTGTGGGCAGCACAGTTTAGCCGGCCTGAAAAGAAAGGCCCAGTGATGAAAAATGGCAGCTAAAGCTCAATTGTCGAGGAACTGGACTCTTAACTCTTTTAAAAAATTTCTAAATTAAACCCATCAGGATAAACCCATCAGGACAAGCCCTTTTGGGCTTTGAAGGCCCAGAGGCAGTGCCTGTTCACCAAAGAGGTGGCGCCTATTGATTGTAGAGGCGGCGCCTCTTCGATCTGTAACGGAAAAAAAATTAAAGTGGCTTAAATGGTGGAATGTGGGTCAACCCACAGTCCGAAAACCTCTCTCCCACGTTCATGGGAGAGGGAAGGAACATTTAGGTTGTTCTTAAGCCCTATAAAAGGAAAAAGGATATGAAAGAGAGGGGATTGGCAACTTTGAGCAAAGATAACAAAAAAAAAAAGAACAAAAAAAAAAGAGAAAAGCAAAAATTTAGAGCAGAAATTGAACAAAGGGGAAGGAGTCCGGAGTCCAGAAGCAAGAAGGTTTATTAAAACACCACTTCTGAGGGCCCAACTAATTTCAAATCCAACTTTTCAGTAAATCTTCATCTTCTTTTAGTTTTTTTGTTTAAATTTTCATTTCATTTTAATTCTGAATTGCTTTAAAATTGTGGTGTATGATTATTTAAATATGTATTGAAATTATATTACGATTGTGATTGTAATTGGTAACGTTTTAATCTCTCTCGCGTCCCTTTAATTCATTTTATTTCTTCTGTTGCTTTCTTCTCTGTCGAAACAGAGGCGGCGCCTCTGTGAATAGGCGACGCCTATTAAGAGAGACGACGCTTCTTCATTTACAGAGGCGATGCTTCTTGTATAAAGAGACGCTGCCTCTGTATCGTAGAGCTTTAAATTAATTTATCTTCATATTATTTAATTTTTCAGTTGATTTTGTAGAGATCTGATGATACTAGGAGGCTACTGAACCTTTAGCGATGATGCAAGAATAACTATAATGGACATTTATCCATTATTTTAGATTTTTTTTTTGGTTTTGTTAATTTTTTCAATTTTTTAATTGTGGAAATTGTAATCTTTTCTCCTTCCCCCATTCTTTGTATGTTTTATTTATGTTTTGTTATTGTTTATTTTGTTTGATTGTTTTAGATGAATGTTAAATATAAAATTGCATGAAAATGGATTAATTTAATCAACTTGGATTAAATTGTAAAATTTGACAATTGTTTGGATTAAAATAGAAGTTCGCATGTAATTTAAGAAATAACCAAATAATCAAAAATAATAAAACATAAAACACAAACGGAGGCCGACCGCAAGGTCGGGTGGGCCGCTAAAAGCTCATACCCAGTTTCCTTTCCCAATCTCTGAGGACGGCTGTTGGGCTTCCTCTGTGGAATCCAGTTGCTGTAAAGTGTATTCCGGGTTTTATCCGGGTGGCGACTCCATTCTCCAACCAAAGCCATTTAAAAAGGCCCAACGTTGTATTCCTAGTGGGTCCTGAGCCCGCACATTATCGTGGTCGCCAAATACTTTAGAGCGCGCTGAACCCCGCCGCCTACAGTGGCGACTCCACTGGGGATAGAGAAACTGATTCTAAGTGTTTCATGTTTTATTATTTTTAATTATCTAGTTATTTCTTTGCATTCACTACACCATTCACACATTGTGCACACAGTCCCTAAAAACCTGATAGTAGTTGTTGCTTTGCTGCCTGTGTTTCATTCAAACCTAGTGGTGGAGTATATAACTATTGTCACTTACAGTGAGTATGATTGAGTACGTCGTTCGAACCCTTGAGTGGGAAGATGGAAAAAGAGTATATCGAAGTTGTGGGAGCCTTCCTCCTTACCCGAGACTCAGCTCATGTAAATGCCCCTAGTAACTACCTTTAAGTTTCTACCTTGAATGCATGTGTTTTATGCCATATAGTAGTTCTTTCATAAAGCCCAAGCCCAATATTGATGGATCATTTTAGATTGGGCTTATGTCCTTCTATTTTGGCCTGTTGTGTTGGACTTTAGTTTCATGGGAAAACATACTACCTATTTGTTGCCATATAGTAATCTTATTTAGAAAGCCCAAGCCCAATGCAGATGAATCATATTCGAAAAGGGCCTTGCTCCTAAAGGTCCATAACGTTGGACTTTGGCTTTATAGATATGATATACTACCTGCGTCTCGAGAGATATGCATGAATGTCAGTTTTGTTATCCCCTACTGATAATTAAAACCTAGACCAAAAATTCTAAGTAAGAGACTCGCCATGAACACGTGTATGGGAGAAATAATGTTGGAAGGCTGCATTTTTTTATGAGACCTATGTGCGTTTGCTGCTTGTGTGTTTATCTTGTAATAAAAAAATCATCTGCATATCATGCATACACGTCATGCATATTTTTGACCCCTTATTTTGTAGACATAGATCCTCCACCTTTTGTTTGGACACGCACCAACGACGGTCGTCTAGTCAGATCCACACCACCAGTTCAAGCTATAATGTCAGACAATCTTGATATGGAAGCCTTCAAGAAACAGTTGAAAGAAGAAATTGATACTGATACCCGTAGTATAATCCGGGAAGTAATGGGAGAAATGCTTCAGACTGCTAGGCAGAAACAACCAATAGATCTGGAAGAGGACGATGTGGTTATCGGGAAAACTAGGGACCAAGCGAGGGATGATGAACTGGAGACTATACTGGCTGACCCTCCGAAGCAAGAGTTTCAACCAGTTGCGGATCCTGAAAAATCTGAATGGGCTAAAGAAATTGCTAAGGTCAAATCCCAAATGCAACTCCTCATGAAGGACAAGGGAATTGATGCTATTATAGATTATGGTGACTAGGACCTTGATCATAAAGACCCTTTGCCTAAAAAGTTTAAGTTTCCTGAGATGAAGAAATATTCGGGTACTGAGGACCCACACCTGCATTTGAAACAATATGTTACTCATATAAGGACCACCGAGCTAACCAAAGCTCAAATTGTGAAACGGTTTCCTTTATCTTTGGAAGGTACACTAATCCACTGGTACTATTCATTGGAACCTCATGTACAAGCGGACTGGAAAGAGTTGTGTGCAGCTTTTGTCAAATAATATGGGTTGAATTCTCAGCTCAAGGTATCTTTGAAAGATCTTTAAAGTACCAATCAGAAGTTCAATGAGACCTTCACGGATTACTTAACTAGATGGAGGGGGAAGTTATCCCAAATGAGACATCGACCGGTCGAGGCTGACCAGCTTGTGATTGCTATTGAGGGGTATGCTCCTCAGCTTGCTAGGAAATTGAAAGATTTGGGAATCCGAAACTTTGAAGAGCTATACAGGTTTGGGGTTCAGAAAGAGGGAGATGTGGCTCAAGAGAGAAGGACCTTTGGTGGAAGAACCGAGGGCAAAGAGGGATCCAGCAGCGGTAATGTTCAAATCAATGCTATCGGTCAACCCCGTAAGTTTTCTAACCTTGGGAGACCCCTCTCCAAAGTTCTTGAGAAACTTCTCGAGAAAAGACTTCTCCAGCCTTTGCCACCTAGAAACCCCCTACCAAATGCCAATCCTAAACTATATTGTAAATACCACCAAGTAATCGGCCATGATACTGACCAATGCACTCGTCTTAAACACGAAATCTAATACCTCATTAATTCAGGAAAGATTGTTGACCCTAAATCTAAAAAGCCAAACACCCAAAATAATCCTTTACCCAATTACTGAAATGTCCCACCACCTAACCAACATGTTTTAATGATATATACTGGTTTAACTGAAGAGCAAGTATTGAATTCTTTTATTGACCTTGAACCTACCTTGGCCACCCAACCCACCATCAGCTTAGAGAGGGGTTTGACCGTGAATATGATGGATATATGGTCTTCTAATGATGAAGGAACTGATGAAAAGGTTGATGTTTAGGAAGGTGAAAGAGAATGGGTAGTTGAGCATGTGCCTTCCGCTGCACAATAAGAAAAGGGGAAAGAAGAAAAATCTGCTGTGAAGGAAGAAGTGAAGACTGAACCACAAAAGGAAGAAGTTAATAAGGAACAGCCTAAAAAGATGGTTACAAGCATTTGGGAGTTGGTCATGCAGTCAAAGATTCATCGAGACGCTATGGTCCAAGCACTTCATGAGAGGAAAGTTCCAGTTGACATGACTCTGGAACAGTTAGTAAGCTCTTTGATGCAAATACCCGAGGGAGCTATTGTATTCACTGATGAAGACCTACCATTGGAAGGGAGAGATTATTGTCGGGCATTGTTTATTAAGGCTGAGATTAAGGGGAAGATGACTTGCTGCGTAATGGTAGACAATGGGTCAGCCATCAATGTTTTCCCTTTGAAGATCTTGCCCCAACTTGGATTAAGTGCTGCTGACCTTCAACCTACCGATGTGATAATCAAGGCTTATGATGATACTAAAAGGTCTGTTGTTGGTACCTTTAGAACCTTAGTCAAGACTGGACCTATCGAGGCTTGGGTCACACTTCATGTGATTGACATTCCAGTCACTTTTACTGTCCTCCTTGGAAGGCCTTGGTACTACCCTCTAGGAGGCGTTCCCTCCACTGTTCACCAAAAGATCAAGTTTCCTCATGAGGGGAAGGTTGTTATTATTCATGCTGAGACCGAGGCAGCTGTTGCAGCCTTAAAGTTGGCTCCTAAGGAAATCCCTTTGAATTCGGTTTTGAAGTTTGCATGATTTATAAGGACTCTATGGAGGAGAAAGTGCTAAACATGTTGAAAGGGATGAATTTTATGCCAGGACTTGGACTGGGTAGGAATCAGACTGGGCCACCGGAATTTATGGAAGCTAAGTTACAGATTTTGAGGCATGGTTTAGGTTATTCTGGAGAAAAGGATGGCCCTGACAGTGAAGAGAAGTGGTCACTCTGGGAGAGGTTTGTTCAAGAAGGAAATTATCAACCTTATAAGGGTAAGCCAGAGCCAATGCTGTTAGATGGGAGGAAGGTCCCTGGTTTTGAGATTTTTATGGATTATCTGACTAGGGAAGATGTTATGGATCAGAAGGCATCTGAAGAGCTGATATTGGATGCGAAGATTGTTATTGCTGCTGCTGAGGATGCTACTGGTGTTGGAAAGAAAGCTGACAAAGGAAAAGGGATGGCTGAAGAAGGGAAAAAGGCTACTGCTGGAGATACTGCTCTGAGTGAAGATGTGGTTGTGGATCTGGAAACCTTTGTCCAAAACTCTCTTGTTGATTCTTATGCTGATGACTTTGATGTGTCTTTTGCTAGTTTATTTGACATTGATGATTTATTTTTCTCTAAGTTTGATGCAATGAAATCTGAGTTTGCTTATTTTTGTGATGTCTTACCTAATGGTTATGCTCATTGTGATGATCATTTCATGCGTATATTTGACATTAATTCAGCACAAATTGAAACATTTAATTTGGGTACAATTGAAAATCCTAAGAATATATTAATTGCTTCTGATTTAACTCTTGATGAGAGAGAAAAAATGAAAGAAATATTAATAAAAAGGCAGAATGTTTTTGCTTGGGGTTATGAGGATATGCCCGGGATAGATCGAGAAATAGTGGAGCATAAAATCCCAATATACCCCCACGTTGCGCCAGTCAAATAGAAAATGAGAAGGTTGAGACCGGAATAGGCCCTCCCAATCAAAGAAGAAGTGGAAAAGCAGCTAAAAGTGAAATTTCTTAAGGTTGTGGATGATACGAAATGGCTTGCGAATATAGTTCCGGTACCAAAGAAGGATGAAGAGTGCGGATGTGTGTGGATTACCGGGATTTGAACAAGGCTTGTCCAAAAGATGACTTCTCGTTACCCCATATAGATACCCTAGTATAGTGCCGCGTCTAGTGCAATGTATTCTCTGGGTATAATCAGATCATGATGGCCATAGTTGACAAAGCAAAAACTTCCTTCATAACTGAATGGGGAGTTTATTGTTATACAGTGATGCCATTCGGATTGAAAAATGCTGGGGAAACGTATCAAAGAATGGCCACTACTCTGTTATATGATTTGATCCACAAAGAGATTGAAGTGTATATAGATGATATGATGGTAAAATCTTCAACCAGATAAGGGCATTTCAAAGCTTTAGAGAAGTTTCTTGTCAGAGCTGAAAGGTATAATTTGAGATTAAATCCAAAGAAGTGTGTTTTTGGGGTTTCATCGGGAAAGTTACTGGGACACATAGTTAGCAAAAGGGGAATTGAGATAGATCCCGATAAAATCAAAGCTATCAGTGAGATGCCAGCTCCAAAGACTGAGAAAAAGGTCAGGGGTTTTATTGGGAGACTACAATATATCAGCAGATTCATAGCCAGGTTAACTGCAATATGCGAGCCAATTTTTAAGCTACTTAAGAAGAATCAGCCAGTAATATGGGATGACAGTTGTCAACATGGTTTTGAGACTATCAAGAAGTATTTAATGAAGCCTCATGTGTTACAACCACCGAGGATGGGTAAGCTATTGATTCTATATTTGGCTATTGAGAAAGAAGCTGTTGGAGCCATGTTAGCACAAAAAGATGAGAACGGGGTGGAGCATGCGGTTTATTACTTGAGCAAGAAGTTTCTTTCTTATGAAGCTAATTACAACTTGGCAGAAAAAATGTGTTTATCAGTTGTCTGGGCGTCTAAAAAGCTTCGTCACTACTTCTAATCCTATAAAGTTCAAGCAGTTTCAAAGCATGATCCTCTAAAATATCTTCAGCAAACTTCATCTCTCACGGGTAAGTTAGCTCGTTGGCTAATATTGCTCACGGAGTTCGATATCGAATATCTTTATAGAAAGGTGATCAAAGGAAGAGCATTAGCTGAATTTCTGGCATACAATCCGGTTAATGATGATCGGGAGTAGGAATTAGAGTTTCCAGATGAGCATCTAGGGGCAATTGAAGTGCAGGGATGGCAGATGTACTTTAATGGTGCTGTTAACAATAACGGGGCTGGTATAGGAATAATCCTAATTACACCAGAAGGAGAGATGATCCCTATGGCTAAGTGGTTGGAATTTGAAGTGACTAATAATCAGGTGGAATACGAGGCATGCATCTTCAGTTTGGAAGCTTTACGGAGTGTGGGGGCAGAAAATGTAACAGTATTTAGGGATTCAATGCTAGTGGTAAAGCAGATTTCTAAGGAATGGGAAGTTAGAGAGGACAGATTGAAGATATATTGGGAATACTTGACCACCATTCTGCTCTCCTTTGATCAATGCAGATTTGTGCACCTTCCTCGAGAAGAAAACCGATTAGCAGATGCTTTGGCTACTTTGGCATCAATTTGGCAAAGTAATGTAAAGACTCTAGCTAAGCCGCTGATTTTATCAAAATCTAGAATTCCATATTATAAAGAAGTGAGGGTAATGCTAGTTGGATCAGATGAAAGACCATGGTACCATGACCTGCAAACTTATCTAGAAATGGGCCAATTCCCTGAAGATGCGGATAAGAAGGAGAGATTATCTTTGAAAATGTTATCTAGGCAGTTTATCAGTCTTAATGGGATGCTGTATAAGAGAATGCCAATCGGGGTACATTTGTCATGTGTAGATAAGGAAGAAGCCGAAATGATCATGGAAACTGTGCACGTGGGTGTATGTGGTCCTCATATGAATGGAACAGTGTTGGCAAAGAAAATAACTGAGCAAGGATATTTTTGGCTTACAATGGAATCAGATTGCGTCAAATTTATGAAGAAATGCCACAATTATCAAGCTTATGGGGATGTCAGTCACTTACCTTCAATGGAACTCCAGGGTTTAACTTCTCCATGGCCTTTTGCAGCTTGGGGAATTGATATCATTGGAGAAATAAGGCCAACTGCATCAAATGGGCATCGGTACATCATGGTTGCAGTTGATTATTTTTCTAAATGGATTGAGGCTGAATCGTACACTTCAGTTGGATCGAAACAAATGGCAAGGTTCATAGAGAGAAACATCATCTGTAGATATGGGTTGCCTCACCATGTTGTAACTGATAATGGGGTGTAATTTCAGTCCGAGACTTCTGCTCTTCAACATTACAAGATTGAGCATCATCGTTCATCTCCTTATCGTCCACAAGCTAACGGGGCGGTCGAAGCTGCAAATAAAAATGTCAAGCGGATTCTGGCAAAGATAATTGAGAATTACCGAGATTGGGCTAATTACCTGTAGTTTGCACTATGAGGGTATCGAACAACTGCAAGAACGTCTACTAGGGTCACTCCTTATTCTTTGGTATATGGGTGCGAAGCGGTGCTTCCGGTGGAATTAGAAATTTGATCATTAAGAGTTTTATTAGAATCAAAGATACCGGAATACTAGTGGGTTGAGAGTCGACTGGCATATTTAGTTTTGTTAGATGAGAAGTGGTTGAAGGCCATGTATCATTCGCAGCTGTATCAAAAAAGAATAGCTCGAGCTTACAACAAGAAGATCAAGCCAGGAAAGATAAAAGAGGGGGATTTGGTTTTGAAGCATACGAAGTCGCTCCTTACTGATCCAAGAGGAAAATTCAAGCCGAATTGGGAAGGGCCTTATTTTATGAAAAAAGTGTTCTCAAAAGGGGCAACCATCTTGACAGATCTGAAAGGAAATGAATTTAGAAATCCCATCAATATGGATAAACTCAAGAAATACTTTATGTAAAATCTCGCTAGGGAGAAAACCTCTAAAGAGGCTATCTAGGCAAAAAAAAAATCTTGCTAGATTGAAAACCCCGCAAAGGGGTAGTCTAGATAAAAATTAAGGATTGAATAAAAAGGAGAGAGAGTAAATAGTTGGATGGAAAACCTGCAAGGTCAGGCCATCCAACGACAGGAGTTATGTCAGAGGTAATTTTTATATGCAATTGTACCTAATTTAAATGCTTTAGTTCGTCTTTATTATTGTTGAATATTGCATGAAACGCTTATTACAATCAGACTAACTAAAAGGAAAGAAATCACATGAGAAGGCGAAATTAAGTTAAATTACTGAAATCTTTTATTTTTCCCCATTTCTTGCATGCTAATCTTGAACAAATACCTCATTTTCTGATTCTTCACGAATTCATCTTGCTCTATTTGTTGTAAGTGAATCCATGTCTTATAATGATCATCTGTAGTGATATCTCCATCTTTTGAAATGCCTCTCCTGATGGTACGCCGAGGCTAAGTTGATAAGAAGTTCTCCACAAAGTTCTGAGGAAGAAGTCCGGGCTGGAATCCGTGAGTAGGTTCCACAATCAGTTATTTTTCTCCATACTGATGGCAAAGGCGATAAGGGTAGTAGAAATAGCAGAAGTACAATCCAGCAAGTGGCACATAATGAGTGTAAGTCCTAGTTGTCACATGTTTGATGTTCCACCAAGGACACATCCATTGTAGCCCTGACTCTGGAAAATTGGCCAGCCATTCCTTCAAGTTAGTAGCAAGCTTCTGAAGCGGGCGTGTTTGCACTTGCTTTGCTTTATACTTCATAACATTAGGTGGAGGAGCCAATAGCTTCAATTTCTCTTGGAACCAGATCTGAAAAAAGAAAAGAGGAAAAACATGAAAAAAAAGAAGAAAACGGTAAAATATACCTCCAAGAGCATTGGGCTACCAGTATAGCGGTGTGTGACTGACAGGTTATCCAAACCAGTCAGGGTTTCCGCTAAGATGACTAGCATAAGATTGAAACCATATTCAACCTGATCAAGGATTTGAAGAAGTTTGTAAACACCATCCCGTGAGGATGAAACCAGCAGAAACTGAGAATACAGGCACAGTGCAGTCATCCTTGGCCAGTACACTTCTTTGTTGTTCACAGCTACTGTAACTTTCAAGAAGGACTCAATAATTATGTTGTTCCCTATCACATGTGCAAGAGAAGAAGAAGGAGAGAGGTTGAATAAGCGAGCCATCTGATGCTGAATGTTTCTTTCATTTGGGCTGTTGAGTGGAAGGACTACGACTTGTTTGGAGGAATCATCCGGGTGACCCAAGATTGCTCCAAATTTTTCCGGCAAAGGATAAATTTTGAAGTTGTTAAATATGAAAATATGGGTTTTGGGATCCCAAAATTGACCAATAGTGTGCAGAAAAGGGTAGTTGATCTTGCGTAAATGGAGGGATCGAAAGACGGATAGATGAAAGATATTTAGTTTTTGCCAATCTTCACCGCCCAAACTTTGAAGAATGGGTCGAATTAGCTTTAAGTTTTGTTCTGTCACAGTTTTTAAGGGGTTTTGGGGTTTCTCAAGACTTGGGGTGGCTGTAGTGCTTTGTGGGTGATGAAAGAGCATTTTTATAGGGTTTCTAAAGTATTAAAATTGGAAGGAAATCGTAGCTACAGTCTAAAAGGCGCCGCCCCACCGTAGAGGCGCCGCCTCTATACTAATAGGCGTACGCCTATATGCATAGAGACGTTGCTTGTTTTAGTTAGACAGGCAGCGTCTGATCATGAAGAGGCGTCGCCTTATCACCGAAGAGATGACGTCTGTTTTTACATAGGCGGCGCCTCTTCATGCTATTTAAGTG
The DNA here is from genome assembly GCA_949673435.1 of Macaranga tanarius. NCBI lineage: Eukaryota > Viridiplantae > Streptophyta > Magnoliopsida > Malpighiales > Euphorbiaceae > Macaranga > Macaranga tanarius. The sequence continues at coordinate 8,438 of CATIWO010143794.1, read as the reverse complement.
TTGTTGGAGGATTCTTGTCCCAAAATGAATGGTGTAAATTGTACATTTGATTTGCAAACATGGAATAGAGCAAAACGCAACAAAATTTCTTAAAAACCTTCCAATGTTTTTGTCAATGCAAGAGTTTATGTCCAAAAAATCCAAATATCCCTACAAACTGTCACATGTCTGCTACCTAGACTCTTCTAAAAATTAGATCCTAGTCTAATCTTCTCCGGACTCTGTCTCCTCAAGGTCCTCGCCCTCACTAGCACCTGTAGCTACAGCTGGGATGCTAGGTGTCATGTGGATGTCAGGTGTAGCTCCCACCATGGAATCATCATCATCATCCATCATCTGGTAAGCCTCGAGCTGATGCTGAAGTGACTGGATCTGAGCATCCAATCCCATACAGTGAGTCTGTCCAAACAAGAAAATGGAAGAGGTAAGTAAATCATTCAAGCATGCATATATATAGAATAAATAGGAACATTTACATACTCTCCATTCTTCTGAAATCTGATCGATCAAGTCCCGTTGAGCCTCGACCATCCCAAAGAGGTGCTCACTTTGCTCTTTAGGAATCTGCGGGTATAAAATTTTTAAGTAATATCAGTGCTAATAAATGTTTGTAGTGGATGAAAGTGATCAGGTACAAATTAAGCTCACATGAGTAGCAGAAGGAGGTACAAGTGCCGGGAAACTCCTCAGGTCAGGAGATAAGACGACTCGAGTCCATCCTCCGGAGGCAATCGAGTATCGTGCAGTGGGTTCTAGGAGAAAGGAGAAAACTCCATGTGTACAGAGAGGTGGTACGGATGTCCTAGGAGTAGGGGAAAGGGTAGGAGTACGAGAAGTACTAGGTCCTGCCTCGGTAGTAGCAGACTGAGTATGAGCCCGTTGGGCAGGGTGCTCACCTGAGGACTGAGGTCTGATCTGGGGACCAGTGCCTCGAGGTCAAAGCTGTAAAAAGTAAGAGAAATAGTCAGAAAATGCTTGAAGAGGAGAAGGCATAGTAAGAAAGAGATACCTGCGTGACAACCCCTGCCAAGGGGAGTTGTCCTAATAACTCCCTTCAGACAAAGGTGCGGTAAACTCCCAACTGGTGGGCAAGGACATAACGAGAAGCAGATGACCCATGGAGTGTTCGGGCAAGATCATCATCCATCAACTCGTGGGTCCATAATATGGCTGCAGGAGGGGCCAGTGGGACACGTCTCCTAACAGGTTCTGAAGACCATCCCAGTATGCGCTCTCCCAAGTAGAAGACCCTCTGAAAAGGTCCTACTAGTAAGATCCTTCTCTCAACTAATGGTCTAGAGCGGACCATGGCATCGGACCACTGCTCAGCAGGTCCCCAAGGAGTATTCGACACTTGCCAACAAGAAATAAAAGGTTACCTGACTCCAAATAAGCCTATTCAGGTACTCGAGATGAAGATGAACCTGAGCCAGGGCCCGCCTACCGGTCCGGCTGTGCCCCCATCAGCTCAAAAGGGGAAAAGCAAAGGTGCCTGACACCACGCCCCTAATCAGTCCCAACTCAAGGCCCCAAACCTGCACGTATTTTCATAATGGGTAGATAATAATAATGATAATAATAAAAAAAAGGACAAAGACTAGGGAGAATAAGAAGAAAATATACATATGTGGCGTGCCAAAAGCCGTAAAATTGGTGAGCTCCCTGAATGAACTCGTCCATGCCCCAATATAGGTATGCCGGTGCAGCTGACCCCCAATCATAGGTATGGATCAGATCTACATCTCTCAAGGCCATCAGCAGTACCAAATCCACAGAGCTGGCAACATCATAGGAAAGTGTCGTCCTCAATAAATATAAGATAAAGGCTCGGACTACCTGATCGATCTGACGAGGAGTCATGATGTCCTCAACTCGGATGCCTGAATAATGGGTGAAAAGAGAGTCCAGCTTGATGGTATGGGTTCCCTTCATGGCAGGAGTCATACCCAGTAAACGATCAATGTAGGACACATGCCTAGCCATCATCGGCTCTAAGCAATGATCAAAGGGAATAGGATCTCCAACACAAGCAATCCCCGTGATAGTTGCGAAGGCTAACAAATCCAGAGTCAGCTCACCAATGGGTAGGTGGAAGGTGTGCGTAGTGTCCATCCATCTCTCCATCAATGCGTACAAACTATTGAGGTCATGATAACCAGCAATGGTATGGAGGGTCAGGATGAAAGGCTCGAAACCTGTCACACGAATCCATTCCTGAAGCGGGACACTCATGGAATCATACTATTGTCGGGTACCTGTGACATTGCCAGTACCCTTCAAAGAGTGCTGGTTGAACTGTAGGGAGTATTCAAAGTTTAAATTGGTATAATTATAAAAAAAGAAGCTTTTAAATGAAAGGCCACGCCTCTATAGAGAAGAGATGATGCCTCTTTCTATAAAAGTGTCGCCTCTTCGTTTAAGAAGCGACGACTCTCCACTTAAGAGACGCCGCTTCTTCGGCCGATAAGACGATGCCTTTTTATCGAATAGGCGACGCATGTTAACAAAGAGGCAGTGCCTCACCGAAGAGGCAACGCCCCTTTGACTCAAGGGGCCGAGCTATTTACTCTCCGAATCTTAATTTCATGTTCATTTTTCATGCAATGTTTTATGGAAATAACATCTATTCTCCTAATACTAACTGACCCAGTCCTAATTTTGATTTAAAAAGCAGGAACAGAAGACTAACCTCTCCTAAAGCTCGCGAGCAGATATGGGTGTCGAGAGAAGCCATCAATGGGATTCCCCCGAGGTACTCCAAGCCAAAGGAATGTGGTGCACGAGCCTCTGGGGCTATGAAAGGCCAGTCTGGATGGGCTAGGGTGTAATCTGCTGTAGGATCCATAGTGTTTGTGCTTGAGAGAATGAAGAAGAAGAAAAGAGGCGTGAAGAAGAAAATGAAAAGAATGAATTTGAATTTGAATTTGAATTTATATAGAATTGGAAAATTACCACTTTGGTCCTTGAGAGATAAATTTCTATCTAATACCTGAAGATTTGAACTTTTTATTTTTGCAAGAATTTGTAGATTATGATATAATCAAATGCGAAGCATTGATGCGAAGCATCGATATTGGGCCTCTCGGGTTGTACCTCGAGGATGACAGCACGCAAAATAAAGCCTTTTAATTTTGAACAGCAAGGATGACGGCCGTATAGATTCAACCTATTGATTTTGAACATCAATGATGACGGTATGACAATTACACTGTTATGAAACAACAGATCAACTAATCTCGCAAAAACATCTCAGGTTGTATCTCGAGGCTGACGGTGTAGCGACAGAATCCTGGAATTGAAGAATATCCTTTTACTATGTGCATTCATTTTTTTTTGCTTTTTGAAAAATCTGATTTAGAAAATCATTCGATTTTCTAAAAACCAGGGGGCGAACTGTGGTCACCACGGTTTAGCCGGCCCGAAAAGAAATGTCCAATGATGAAAAATGGCAACTAAAGCCCAATTATTGAGGAACTGGATTCTAAATACCTTTAAAATTTCTGATTAATTAAATCCTATTCAAAGAAGGGTTCAGCCCAGAAAAGTCAGGCTTAGATGGCCTGATAGGCCAAGCCCATCAGAGCAAGCCCTTTGGGCTTTGAAAGCCCAGAGGCGGCGCCTCTCCAGTCAAGAGGAGGCGCCTTTTCAATTAGAGAGGCGGTGCCTCTTCGAGTCTGTAATGGAAAAAAAATTAAGTTGCTTTAACTGCAGAACGTGAATCGTCCCACGTTCAGCAGTCTCTCTCCCACGTTCATGGGAGAGAGAATAAGCATTTAGGGCTGATTCAGCCCCTATAAAAAGAAAAAGAGGACAGAAGAGAGCAGGTTGGATTTTTTTAGTAAGATTAAAATCAAAAACAAAAAAAAAGAGAAAAAGAGAAAAAAAAAAGAGAGCTAAACAAAAAAAAAGGGAAAGAGAGAACAGAAACTGAGAAGAAAGATAGAGTCTGAAGTTCAGAGACAAAGGAGCTTGCACAAACATCACTTCTGAGGGACAAATTAATTTCAAACTCGATTTATCAGTAAATTTTCATTTCTTTTCTTTAGTTTTTGTTTAAAATTTCATTCAATTTAATCCTTGTTTGCTTTAGAATTATGGTGTATGATTATTTAGATATGTATTGAAATTACATTGACATTGTGATTGTAATTGGTAACGTTTTAATCTCTCGTGTCCCTTTAATTCTTTTTATTTATTCTGGTATTTTCTTCTCTGCTGAAACAGAGGCGGCGCCTCTGTGAATAGGCGCCGCCTATTTAGAGTGACGTCGCTTTTTCATTTACAGAGGCGACACTTCTTGTATAAAGAGGCGCCGCCTCTGTATCACAGAGCTTTAAATTAGTTTATCTTCATATTTTTTTAATTTTCCTGTTGATTTTGTAGCGATCTGATGATACCAGGAGGCTACTGAACCTTTAGAGATGGTGTTGGAACAACAATAAATGACATTTTCTTTTATTTTAAAATTTTTAAGATTTATTATTTTATTTAATTATTCTTAATTGTGGGATTTGTAATCTTTTCTCCTCCCTCCATTTCTTTGTATGCTTTATTTCTGTCTTATTATTGTTTATTTGATTGATTGTTGTGAATGATTGTTAAACATAGAATTGCATGTAAATTGGACTAATTAATTAAACTTGGACTAAATTATAAAATTCGACAATTATTTGAATTAAAATAGCCATTTGCATGTAATTTAAGAAATAATTAAATAATTAAAAATAATAAAACATAAAACACAAACGGAGGCCGATCGCAAGGTCTGGTGGGCCGCTAAAAGTCCATACCCAGTTTCCGAACCCAATCTCTAAGGACGGCTGCTGGGCTTCCTCCGTGAAATCCAGTTGCTGTAAAGTGTGTCCCGGATTTTATCTGGGTGGTGACTCCATTCTCCAACCAAAGCCCTTTAAAAAAGCCCAACGTTGTACTCTTAGTGGGCCCTGAGCCCGCACAGTGCCGTGGTCGCCGAACACTTGGGCACGCGCTGAACCCCGCCGCCTACAAACAATATGCATTTTATTTTCTTTTTTAATAAATAATTTTAATTAGTAATTTATAATTATTTAGCTCCGGAGCTTGCATTATTCATTAATCTTTAAAAAAATATAATAATAATTCTTGAAGTGGACTACTTAATGTTAGATAAGTCAATTCTAAACTAATTAAAATCTAGCTCCATTAAACTCCCCTTGATCATAAATAAACCATATCAAAGTTAACTAAAACATAGTTTAACTGGTCTCAGCTCATCTTAACCCTGAAAAAGAGTGTATGAATTTTAAATGGTTTAATAAAATGTAATATCCAAATGTATCCATTAGTCGTTCAAAAAAAAATGTATCTATTACACTAGGCACAAAGTTCTCCATCTCCTATGTCACAAATTAATCCTGGCTAATGGCCTGGCATAACAGTTTAAAGTGCTCCATCGGATCCCACATTGGTGATAAAGCGTGTGTGTTTGTACTTTGAATTATATGGATTAGCACGTATTTATAAAATTACTATGGTATTACGAAAGAGTGTGTCATGTCTCTGATCCAGTGTGTGCGTATGTTTGTATGTTTTGTTAATTTTAAAAAAAAAAATGCAATTGCCAATGTGTGCAGTATGGTATTTCCCATTCACGGGGAACCGGGGAGTAGGCTGGTCCTTCGAAATCCCACATTGGTTATGGAGTGTGTATGTTTGAGTTATATGAATTAGTACGCATTTATAAAATTGTTATGGTTTTATGAAGGAGTATGTCTTATCCACGACTCAGTGTGTGCATGTGTTTGGGTGTTAAGCTATTGAGTTTTATTCAGGTATGATATATGGGTGATTTTTGCCTAACTAAAAATATCTAGTCAATAAATAAATTTGTGAGGTATTATAAATATTTTATATTTAATTTATCTACAATTAATATATTATTAGCTCTTAAATGTTGTACTTTACCAGCAATGGAGTAGTTAATTTATAATTAGGAGTATGCAATAGTTCGGTCAAAATTAAAAAACCGAGCATTATAACCGAACCAAATGAATTTCAATTCGGTTCGATTTTTAAGTTTCAAAATCAATTTTAAATTCGGTTTTATTTTCGTTTTCATAAAATAAAAAATTTTGGTTTTTCCGTACCAACCAAATATTTATGTATATATTATAAAATATTATATAAAATACATTAATTTAAAAAAATTATGTCTAATATTAAAATTAAAAGTAAAAAATATTTTTTAGTTATATTATTAATGAATAAATTTTAAAAAACTATTAAATGAACAAATGAAAATTTTAGAAATTTTTTTTAAAATAAAATTAATAAATCGGTTAACTGACCAAACTGAACCAAAATGGTTTGGTTATTATACTGGTTTGGTCTATTTTGAACATTGTTAATTAGTCAAAATTTGTCGGTTTAGCTCGATTTTAAACCGAAACTCACTGTTGCTCACCCCTAGTGGTAACTCCTCTCAAATGGCATCTTAAGGTGCATGATTCAAATCCTATTATCATCGATGTAAAAGGAAAGACTGCCAACTGTTATGCAGTCCATCGATGTTTTAATTATATGACCTCCGTATTAACAAAAAAAAATGTTGTACTTTTTATTAATTTACTCTCTTAACTTACCAATTGACTATTCAAATACCTTAATTTGTTAAAAATAAAATTTATTAATTTTTAGCACTATTTCAAGTGTCAAATAATATTTTTTATAATTTAAAATAAAACTATTAAATGTATATTTTACATTTTATGTTTTCAGTATCCAATAGTTTCAATTATACTATTTTAGAGTTTAGGAAAACTCTTCTAACACCTATATGTCAACTCCAAAAAAATTAAATTACTTTCCATTTTGGAGAATGAAAATCAAACCCACGTCCTCGCTCCATCTAATAAAATTTTTATATCTGGCTAAAGTTGTGGTTCCTTATGATGCATGAAAATCTCAATTAGTAGGCAATTTTCGTGGTGAAAATTTTTAAAAATTTCTCGAAATATTTTAGGACCGTTTATGCAAATTTAAAAATTAGGAAATCAAATTTCAATTTGGACACTTGTTTTCAACTGAGACACCAGTTTTCAACTTAAAAAAATATATTTTATTAAATAAAAAAATATAAATTTAAAGTAGATTAATTATTTTTTTAACTAAATAAAATAATTTATAATTATACTATTAATTGATAATGATAAATAATTTTTTCAATATTTATATATAAAATTTATATCTATATATATTTATGATCTTAATATAATATTTACATGTTTCTCTCATATTTTTATTTTTGTGTAATTTTAAAAATGTCAATAAGAATAGTAGGAATGAAAGTGCTAATCAAGTAGAAATTTTTATAAATTGATGTATAAAATTGCTAATAAATATTTTGAATGAAGTCTTTAAATTTTAATTGTACTAATGAGTATATATTTTTTTTTGCTGAATTTGAGTAAATAAAATAGAAAATGGGTTATTTGTTATTGAAAATTATGTATGATTAATAATGTTATTGCTATGTTTATGAATTATGATTATAAGATAATATGAAAATTTGTTGATATTTGAGTTGTGGAAGAGTTTTGTACTTGTAAATATGGTTATCATATTATTTTTTGTGATAATGAATATTACTAGCCATTAAAATATAGTTTGGATTGAATTTAATTTATATTTTAAATTAATTTTTATATTTATAAAATAATCTTTATATTTTTAATATATTTATAAATTGATTCCAATGTTCCATTTTCCATATTTTTTTATAAATACCATTTTTTCATATTTACTTTCTTATTTTTTAATTTTTTTAAAAAATTTCTCATATCTGTGCTACATTGATGGTTACATTTTATTGTGTATGGCTCGTACCAGATAAAGGGACAGATGCTGGAGCGGAGCGTCAGCGAGCGAGCGAAATAAAATAATAAGAAAACAGCCGCTCCGCTCCCGAGAATGTAGGCACATTGTCGAACCTCGTTAAATCTTGATGTTCTTTATTTTTCTTACTTGTTTATTTTTTTTTATTCTTAATTGTTTAGCATAATTTCTCAACACATTTCGAACTTAAAATTTGCAGAAATTCAGCTTTTAAAAATTTAAATTAAATTTTTTATTTTTATTATTTGACATTTTTTTTTTAAGCATTGTCATTCCCTCTTAACCAAGTTACTAGCAAACTTAAAATTTGCAGACATTCAGCTCTTAAGCAATTGGTCAAAACACGGCACAATGTTTAACTACACTTGGGTCATCAAGTTGAAGTGTGTCAAGCTAGGTTGCACCGACACGCGACACGGGGAAACGGGAAACGGGGAAACGGACACGGGGAAACGGCATTTCTAGAAAATATAGGAAACGGGGACACCGGGGTCAATTTATAAATATTAAAAATATAGGGGTCAATGTATAAATATTAAAAATATAGAGGTAAATTTATAAATATA
>CATIWO010143782.1:0-19329 GCA_949673435.1 Macaranga tanarius | reverse complement strand
TCAGAATTATGATTGAAATAATTAAAACACGAAGGTAGTTGGAATAGAAATACCTCCATCATACTTAAAACCACTTGACTTTTCAAGTCATTCTCATCGGTAGCCTCCCATCAAATCATGTTCTTCTTTAAGCGATGGCATTCCGAAAGATAACCCTGAACCAGCAGATTAAAGATGCTTGGATCACCAATCCTCTTCTCTATCAAAGGCACCGGATTAGGACAAGCCTCTAATCTCAGGGTTTAAACTGAATATCTCCCTTATCAGTGGCAGGTTCATACGTCCTTTCCGAACCCCTAGCTTATTTCCCTTTTTATTTATTAGGAGTTTTGGCTTCTACATGAACAGGGGGAGAGAGATGAACCTCGTAATCCTCAACGCTGATAGGCGAAATAGTAGGGTTGGCAACAACTTTGACAGTTTCATCTACAATATCGATAATATCTTCCATAAAATCATCAAGAAGATCAGCCATCTACATAATAGAAAAAAGAGTTAGATAAATACCTCTGAATTCCAGAACTTCACTTATAATATCATAAAGACCAGCATCAGTTGGATGCTCGTATTTATACATAAAATTTTCAACATAAATATTGGCAGAAGGCTCCAAGGTGGAACACCAATAGTGAAGATCTGCAAGAAGAGTGAGATCGATTTTCTCTATGAATTCTAACATTTGTCTAACCGATTGGAGTTCGTTCGCCCATGTCACTTGCACTTGTTAAAAATCAGTTTCGTGTTCGATGAAGAAAAAATTGCTTCTCCAATCTCAACTGATGTCAGACAATTTTTTGAATAACCTAAAATCGGGAATACTGGACATCGAGTAGGTGAGATCACCTGTCTTTTTTATCAATGAAAATATATACCAATGCATTTGAATTATAGGTTCACGACTATACGAACGAATTAGTTCACAGAAAGTAGTAAGGAACCTATATCTATTTGGATGTAATTGACCCGGAGCAAGATTATATGCACGAAAGAATAATTTTAAAAAAGGATCGAAAGGAAAATGGAGACCCCCTCTAGTTGGTCTATATAAAATAACTATCATATTCTTATTCCTATCTTTATCTCGATTATGGTGAGCCCTAATATGGGAAGTTGCTTGAAAAAACTTATACTCAGCAGGAATATTATATTTTTTTCTACACTTTTGAATAACTTCCTTAGGAAGTGTTGGAGGGAACTCGGATGGATCTAGGGGAAGCCTAGGGGCCATAACAATAAAAAGATAAAAATAAACATAAATAAAAAATTAAAACGACAAAGGAAGAAGGAAATGACCTTTGAAGCTTTGAAAAGGAACACAAGCTTTTCACCGCCTGAAAAATCTAGAGAGAAGGCAGAGCTCTAGAGAGAGAAGGTTGAGAAGGATACTGTGACAAATGAAAATGACTTTGAGAAAGGTTTATAAAGAGGGGAATAAATTTACTATCCCTCACTTACCCTTGACAATCGATATTCTAGTATTTCACCAAGAGAAGGGTATTTAAGGAATGAAAAAGATGAAACGACGCCTCGAAAAATGAGGAGACTCGAACAGTTACATTAACACGTGGAATTTTCATTTATTAAAAAGGTACATGCGAAAGGATCGTGACATACGAACCTCTATAGGTTCACAACAAACGAACCTCTCTAGGTTCACAACAAGCGTACCTCATAAGGTCAAAACAAACGAACCTCATAAGGTCAAAACAAATGAACCTCGTAAGGTCAAAATATACGAACCTCTCTAGATTCACAACATACGAAACTCTCTAGGTTCACAATATACGAACCTCTCCAGGTTTAAAACATACGAACCTCTCTAGGTTCACAACATACGAACCTCTTTAAGTTCACAACATACGAACCTCTCCAAGTTTAAAACATACGAATCTCTCTAGGTTCACAACATACGAACCTCTCTAGGTTTACAACATACGAACCCCTCCAGGTTCACAACATACGAACCTCTTCAGTTTCGAGACATATGAATATCTCAAGGTTCAACATCTTGCGAACCTTTTCAAGGTTCAAATCTCTAGTGCTTTCAAATAAGTGACCTTCTCAACGAAAGGCCTTTGCTTGCAATTTGCATAATAAAATGAATTACGACCAGGTGTTATTACATTCATCAATTGGATAGCTTCTTCGAACATAAATATTCAATACCATTGGGGAGGACTTCTGATAAATATGAGAATATCATATCCCCATATCCAAGGATCCAAGTCCAAAGAGGACTCTGTCTGTATACAAAATTAATGATCAAAAAGGATAAAGAGACCTAATTGGTAATGAATTAGGACTTACATGATAATAATCTAAAAAAGACTAGATATGTCCCTTTTATGCCTATATATAGGCTCATATTTCTCATTGTGAGACATCTTGAATAATTCTCTCTAACTTAAGTATCGGAGAGCATACGAATCAAAAATTCTATGTTCATCTAGTTTTCTTTGTGCTTGTAGGTACAAGAGATGAGTTCACATTCATCAATTACTATTTGCTGGTGTAATATTAGATTAATGGAATTTGAAAAACAATAGCGAAGTGAAGATTATAGAAGCAAAAGATGATGGAGGTAAATAAATCATCACCAACAATGGTTATTAAATCAGCTGGTAGAACTCATACAGCTGAGCCTATATTTAAAACAAAAAACGCATACTTTGTCTCCTATATTTTAATTTTTTTTACATTGCTCCCTATATAAAAAAATCAACAAATTATAATCTTATACTTTTATTTACCGACACATTTGACACTTATTAAACGAATGGAGATAAATGCAGTTTAAAAATATCATATTTGGTCCTTATAATTTTAAAATATTTCTTTTTAATGCTTATAATTTTTATAATTAACAAATAAATCCATACAATTGCTAAAATAATCCAATTAAATTTATTAAAATTTTTTATAATTATGTATATTTTCAATTTTTTATATAATTAAAATGTCGGTCATTTATTTCTAATAAGTTATATATATATATATAAATTATTTATTAAATATTTATAAAAAATAATATATGAAAAAGATGTTAACTAAGATGTATGAGCTATTTAATAAATGAAATATAATAAATCATATTCACCTATATAAAATTTATCATATTTATATAAATACATTTATAATTGTTGATCAATAAGTGGTTAATATAGTTTATAATTATAATTGTATATCTAATTTTAAAATAATTTTAATATAAATAGTATTTAATTAACTATAATTTGTAAGGTCTATTATATTTTTTCAAATATAAAAAAATATAAATTTATAAGTTTAAAGATAATATTATAGTAAATTAAAATTTTTATTATTTAAAAATATTAATTAATAGAATTATTAATTTATTGAGAATTAATTGTAAGAAAAATATTTGTGTGTGATAATATTTTTCTTTATTTTCATTTGAAAAATATTATAAATTTTCATTAGTTATTTATTTATTAAATAGCTTATGTGCCTTTTTATTGATTAAATTACCATGTATTGATTTTTACCACGTTTGTGTATTAATTATATAAACATTCAATGAAAAATTAAAATATGTTATAATTTTTATAATTTTTATAATTATATATATTTTTTAATATTATAAATCTATTAGAAATAGATGGCATACATCTCAATTAAATAAAAAGTATATATTTTTTGAAAATTTTTCATTAAATTTAATTGAATTATTTTAGCAAATGTATGAATTTATTTTTTAAAAATAAAAATTATAAAAATTAAAAAAAAATATCTTAAAATTATAAGGACCAAACTGGATATTTCTTAACTACTGTTATCTCTTCCCGTTTAATAAGGGTTTAATGTGCTGGTAAATAAAAGTATAGGGTTGTAATGTGTCGTTATTTTTATACAGGGAAGCCATGTCAAAAAAAAAAAAGAGGTGAAAATATAGGGCCAAAGTATGAGTTTTTCCTATTTAAAATGTAAAACATGATGTATGTTAAATTATTAGTGGCTTTTGCTAAATTTTATAAAAATATATGTAGTGTTGGGTGATAACAAGTTGGACATGCAAACCTTTCATTAACACAATCTAATAGCTGATAAAGCACCTTAGCAATGTAACAGGTCTTATCAAACTATTGGATATTTTAAAATTTTTTATAATTTTTGTATTAACAGAAAGTCAAACAATCTAATGAATTATATATAATAACTATAAGGAATCGTATTTATTTTTTAAATTAAATGGAAAATTAATTTTAAAAAATTTATTACAAAAAAATTAAATATTTTTTATTTCAAGATGTTTTGGATAAAATAAATTATTTCATTTTTGCCACGGATAAATTAATTTCTTAAATTTGTACAAGTGTGAATACTATGTAGGGACAAGGTGTAAATAACTCCATAATGTTTTATCAAAGTGCAAATATGTTTTTAATATTTTTTAGAGTTTAAATACAATATAATCCTCCTTCTTAATGGTGTGAGGTGTCACAATCAGCTGATATATTGACCCAAACAAAAGTGTAAATACTCCCTAATATTTTATCTTAAATGCAAATATACTATTAACGTTTGAGGAAATGAAATATTTGATATATATTGAAAATAAAAAGTAAAAGAGTCTAATTATACATTGTTTTATTATTTTTAAATTTTTAAGTCCAGTTATATATATATGTTATTTTTTACAACGTTAAGGACATATTTGAACCCTAAAAAATATTAAAAATATATTTGCACTTAAAGTAAAACATTAAAAGGATATTTGCACATTTTCTCTATATAATTAATGGTGGATAATATTTTCATATGCAAGTGTATACCATATAATAATAGGGTAATGATTTGTATCTCTTAAAAAGATATAAATAGTATTATCTTTAACTTTTGAAAATTTCAAATTATCTTTTACTTATTTCAAATGTTGTAACGGAACAAACAAATAATTTATAAAAATAAAATTTTATTTTTATTTAATAATAGATGACTATTGATGTCAGAGTATATATCGCCCATAGACATTTATCGTTACCCGTAATAATAAATGACTAAAGAAGGACTCCAGGAAGGGTGTGCAGGTTTGCTGTTAGAGGTAGTAAGTGGCTGCACCAGTTTTCTGTGTCAACAATATAAAGTGTAAAAATAAATTAAAAAGAGGAAAATTAATGCATATAATCAAAATTGTTAAATAAACTGAAACCAACTTAAATTGAAAACGTCCCCCTTCTGGCTTCTTCAGTTAAAAAACACAATTGTCCCCTCTTATTTAAAGCTCCTTTTATAACGTGCACCAAACTCACCAATCACCACGTTCACTGTGCATGAGCATATTGGCTACAAACGTACACACCTTTGCCTGCTACTCCTAGTCATTGATTACATATCAATTATATCAAAGCTGATTCATACACAAGGTTTAACATTGATTTTTCGTCAAAAAAAAAAAACTCTATAATTGATTTCATCTTTCAAAATTTCGCAACCTCACTTTAAAATGTTAAATAAAATAAAAATATGTATATATATTTTTTTTATATGAGAGATTTTCATTTACACACAATGTATGACACCTAATGGTAGGTTTATAACAAAAATACATATGTTCATATTGTATAAATGGGTGTTCAACTAGTTAATTTGTTTAATTTTTTTTCCTATTACTACTACTTCAGCTAACAATATTGTGAAAAATATTTAAAACCATCACTCTCATAATAACGCTTCCTTCAAGCTTGACCATTTTAAAACATTAACAGGGTATAAGTACATTCTTCGACTACAGTTCCTTGTCCTTTTTGGTAATGTTCTTCATTGATTTTGCTTTTGAGCATTTTATTAGTATTTTTTACAGCTTAAATCCCAGTTTTGAACTTTGATTAATAATATCAAAAAATAAACTCATTTATCAATGAATTATGTAATTTAGGAGTATATATCTACTGTCTATAAGTAGATGCCAAAATTCAATAGAATTAGAAAAAGAAGAAAGACATGTATTGCTGAGAAAATTGGAACTTTAATGCTCTGCAAGTGATATCTGCTTTGTGAATAAAGATTATTAAAAGGCTATTTATAGGCGTCTGAGGTCTACACACACTGACCCAATTGAGAGAAACCTAATAAATTTATTTATCTTTCATATTCTATTTCAAATAATAAAATGCATGCATGAGTATATATAATTCATGTATGTATGTAATTTTAGTAGTTCACGTAAATAAAATCTAAAAATACATTCATAATTAATTTATCTATTAAAAAATTACCTCTCAATTGCTTGCTAGATTACATGATAAGGCAATTAGGTTCAGTTGAATAATACTGTTTATTTTTTCATTTCTAAAATATAAGCAAATGGGTACATGTAATAACTTTTATATTTTTTTTTAATCAAAAAAAAACTTTTATATTTTTTTAAAAATATAAAATTAAGATTTGCATTGAAAATGTGCATTTAAAATTGATTGGTGTGTAGTGTCTGAGTTGAGTAGTGGGACTTCAATTTTGCTAATAAATAGGATTCCAGTTTCATGGCTGTCTATTTTTGTTGGCAATACATATTTATTAGGTGAGTACGAAAATGTTAATACAGACTGGAGATTTGAAAGCAGACAGGTAAATAATTAGGGATAAGGTCAAAAAAAATGGAGAAATTCTTGGGTGAACTCAATTCGTCACATATGATTATGAACTTTCCATTAGAGTTTTTAACTTTAAGAGTTATAATATTTAACTATAGTTACTTTTAATATATTTATGAATTTTTTTTGGCTTAATACATATCCAGACTCTTGAACTTGCCAGCTTTTGTCACTTTGCCACATCAACTTACGCTTTTGCCATTTTAACACCTGAACTTGCCTAAAATGTAATTTTTAAACCCTTGTTATCACATTAGCGAATCAGCAAGTGACACGTAAGAGGTGTTTAACTGACAAAAATCTGCAAGTAGAGGTGCCAAACTGACAAAAAGTGGCAAGTACAAGGGGTGATAGATGTATTAAATCATTAGATTAGTATATTTTAGACAAAAAGCGGCAAGTTCAGGTGTTAAAATAGCAAAATTATAAGTTGATGTGCCAAAGTGACAAAAGCTGGCAAGTTCAGGGATCTGGATATGTATTAAGCCATTTTTTTCTTTAAAAATGTATATATATATATATATATTAAATATTATATATTATCAACTTTTGTTTTATATATATATATTTATGAATTACTTTTTAAAATAATATGTAATATATTTTCTATGCCAAGGTGTCGGGTCCGTGCCCAAATATTTAATATTATATTTAGTTAGGACTAGATTGTATAGGAAATAAGTTTGATATGAAGGACTTAGTTGAAAATAATTAAGTCTGAGGACTTATTTGAAATTGGGCATTAACCGCCCAATTCCACCAATTAAAAAAAAAATCATTACAGAGCGGCGTGTTGGCTCTGGGAAAGGAGAGACCGTGACTCACCCTCCCATAGCCAACAAAGCCAAGCTGAAGGCTTTGGTACCAAATTGGTACCAAAGTTAACGGAAAAACAAAAGAAAGGAAAGCAAAGCAGGAGTATAGAAAGAAAGAAATTGAGCTGAGTTTCGTTTGTCAGTCGTTGAGTGACACAGGGAACGGGAGACAGTTAAAGGAATCAACATCATAGGTGAGTGAATTCCCTACTTCAAAACCCCATAATTTTCTATAATTGATTCGTTGGTTTGATTAATTATTTCAATGATTGATTAAATTATGTTTTCAGACGGTTTCTTTGAAATTTGAAAATTTATCCGTTATTCTGAAATAGGAAGGCGACGCCTCAGTGCAGAGGCGTGCGCTTCAGCCCATTGAAGCCCAAAGGCGGCGCCTCCACCTTGAGAAGGTGACGCCTCTGAGTCATAGAGGCGTGCGCCTTTGTGATGAGGTGACGGCGCCTCTGTGACGGAGGGCGGCACTTCACTGCTACACAGGCGATGCCCCTGTGTATTTTTGAGCAGTTTTTCAGTTTGTTTTGAAGAATAAACCCGTTTTTGAACTGAATATGAATGATTTTGAGTAATTGAATGCTAAATGATTGCAGTAAGACCGTACCCGGGGTATGATAAGGTTCAGTGAGACGTAAGACTGTGTCCGAGACACAACAACTCATGATATTTCCTGTATTTGGGATACAGAGGTAAGACTTATCAGCTACTTATGTGATTATTGATTCGGTATGCATACCTGACTCGAACCTTCAATGTGTTGAATGGTACCAACCACATTGACAGCAATCTGATTATATACTGTTATTAAAAGTCAATTATGATTTGATTATATGGTTTAAAGGAATCAATGTGATTTGATTCATATGTTTAAAATGTTGATGTTTGACTCTTGGATTTACAATTATTGTTTATCTGTTTCTGATGATTGGTTTTTATATTATTTATATTGTTATTTGAAATGTTATTATTTTAAGTTATCGAGAGTGTTTATTTTATTCATTCATTGAGTGTTTCATATAGAAATACTCACCACTCTCTTTTATAAAATTATTTTATTTTCAGCATAGCTACTGTACATACTATATAGAATAATAATGGCGATCATGTGGGTAGCTCAGACGTTAGATGTCCATGATAATGAGACAGAGGTTATGTATTTCATACGACATGATTCCGACGCCGACTTATCTTTTCGTATTTTGGTATACCCTATAGCCATCGAGTATCGCACCAGTATGATGAGGAGTGACTTATTGGACGGTTGTTTGACAGTCATTTCAGTTGCCTATGAGACCCAGGTTGGAGTCCGGGTCACTATGACTTGGACTTAGTCGTTGTAGTTACTGCTGAAGTTATGCCACTTTTTGCCGGTAGAGGGTTGATGTTTAGGATAGTTGCTACTGATTTTGGGTAAATATGTGGGTAGCACATCCTTAGGTAGTTAGTCTACCTTTACTAGAGTTTTATTAGGGATTTTGATCCTTTTTATTGTATCTTATTGTATATATTTTTGCTAGCCCTTTTTCTCTAGTATTTTCCCTCACCGCTGAACAATGACTTTGTATATTATCTTGTATATGTATGTATATTATCTTTCCATATAACAGTATTTGTCATTGAGATGATATATGTATAAACTCGTTATTTATTTTTGTGTTGTTTGGACAACATTAACCATATAATATTTTATATTGTTATTAAATAATCAACCTCAGTAAATATATTAATAAGTTATGATTTAAGCGATATATATAAGTTATTGTCCCCGTTTATTAAACCAGTCCATCTAGATAGTTTTCTTAGATTCTTATTAGAAGTGGTACCTTTCCACGCTGTTACTCTGTGCTAGACAGTTCGAGTTTTAAATATATCCGACATGGGTACTAGTGGGGAGGGGTGTCACACAAAGTCTCATATTTATATTTATATTTTTATTTATTTTTATTTTTTTGATCTAATCAAGTCTAATGGATTGAAGTCCATGTTACTTAAAAAAGAGAAATAAGTTGTTAATATGTAATATTTAAATTTTATATAAAAAGGGAAAAAAAGGACTTAATAATTTTTTATAAAAAAAAGTTGATAATATGTAATATTTTAAAAAATATATACATTTTTTTTAAAAATTCATAAATATATATTTAAAAAAAAGTTGATGATATATAATATTTAAATATATATATATATTTTTAAAGAAAGAAAATCATAAATATATTAAAAGTAACTATAGTTAGATGTTGTAACTCTTAAAGTTAAAAGTACAATAAATACTAATTAATTGTGCTACATGTCAAGTTTCTAATGAAAAGTTTATAATCCTACGTGGCGAACTGGGTTCACCCAAGAATTTATTCCAAAAATGACCCTAATATTTACCTCAATTTTTACTTTGACACTTCATATTTTTCGAAGTCCAATTATGATCCTAAAGTTCCCAAATTTGGTACATTTAAACACAATCCTTAACAGTGTTAAACTTTTCCGTCAGAAACAAAAGACAATGTTCCAAAATGACCCTCATATTTACCCCATGTCTCATTTTGACACTTTATGTTTTTATTTGATAATAAAAATTAAATTTAGTATTTTAATTATTTATTTTTATTTTTAGATTCCAAGAATAACCTATTTGAACTTCAAGTTTTAATTATTAACAAATTGTTATATGGTAAATTTATTTTCACATGCTTAATGGAAAAGATTTTATTAATTTTTTAAGATTAATGATTAGTTTGACCTTTAACTATTTAATCTTATTATCATTAAATTAAAATTAATAGATTTTGAACATATTCATAATTTTTAGGATGAATTTATACCCAAGTACTAAATCAGAAAAAAAAAAAGGAAAATTTATTTGATTTTTTTGCACATTTTATTTTAATGGCAGACGAATGTAGTCTTTTTGATATTTAGATCCACAAGTTGCTATGGAAGTAAATTTTTTTTATAAAAAAATTTTAAATAAAAAATTCTGAACTTATAATCGACTTTAACACCACTAAATCAAAACTCATTATTTGAAAATTTTCAAAAAGTTTACATTGCTTTTGCACATGGGATTTGAAGTCCAAAAACTTAATTTGAAGAGACAAATTAAGTACTTTTTTTTGTGTGAAGAGACAAGATACAAATTAAAGGACCACATTGCAGGGATGAGCTAGACCCAAAACAACAACCACTCACTGAAATGGTAAATTCTGCAGCACAACAAACAACTGCAAACAAAAACTAAAACAATCCAATGATAACGCATGCTAATAATGGCATCTTTTGAGCTAAAAGATGGGGTAAAATTGGCCAAAAAATTTAGTATTCAATCCATAGATTGATTATCAGAAGGAAGAGAGCCCTGCAGCTTGTCTGAACTTCTCATAAGAGACCCAAAACACGAACTGCCAGGGACCAAGTCTCGCCCAAGTAGGAAAAAATCCCTTCCACAATGCTCTTATTCCCTCGTTTCTGACCGTCTTCACCAGACAATCGTACGAGCTCCTGTACACAGCTTGCCCTTCCTTGCTCGTTCCCTGATTCATCATTCTTGTTTTCACCACATCAGCTGGACAACTCAAAGCAGTTGCACAAAGCCCTGACATACTAGAAGCTAAGGTGTGGGCGTAAATATTATCAGCAGCTATTTGATTATGAATGACGAATTGTTTTGCATGATCATAACAGGCTAATTCGCCCATGTTCACTAAAAATGCCCTTTGGATATTTGGGAAAACCCCTTTCCAAAGTCCACCAAATCCTTCTGCACGCACAATCTTGTTGAATGCATCAAAAGGGCCCAAGTACCTAGGCTGGTGACCTTGGCTAACCATACGACCATCTGCTTGCATCCTCACCTTTACAAGATCAGCAGGACTAGCCACTACCTGCACTACTAATAGCAAACAAAAAGTTATAGTTATTTTCTAACAACTACAATCTGACAAAGAAAAGGCAGTTGGATACTTTTACTAACTAGACCAATATTGGAAACATTCATTAAAGGATTAAACAATGGCCATGGTATTTTCCTAGAAGCATCTCAGTAAGAGTGTCTCATGCTCTCTAGAATTCTAGCTGATGGTTCACAAACATCTAATCTTATTGAGAGAGCTAAAGGACCAGTGATACTCCTAACAGTAACAGATTCAAACAAAGAGCAACCATGCCTCTGCATACAAAGTTAATTTTTGGCCTACATCCACAAGATGCCTACAACAGTGACGCTTTGCCCTTCCAAGACAAAGGCATAATAAAAAATATTGAACATTAACAGTATTGTTAGGCTTTTATCTTATAATAAGATGGGGAAAAAGGTTGTTCCAAGTGCACGAGGCTTTATCTGAGTTACAGTCCTAGGCATAATGGATACATGATGTTGAACAAACAGAAAATTTCAGAACTATGACGTATATCTTATAACTAATCGAGTCAACCTGTGCTACACAATGCAAAAATACAACAGTATTAATTTGTTCTGAAAATGAATCAACAAAAGCAAAACTTCTTCCAAGAGTGATCTCCACAGTCCACCTCTTACCTAAAAAGAGTAGGAAAAATATTTCATGGTAAAAGGTACTACTGCAACCAAGTTCTCATTTCAGACAATTTGGTTGTGCATTATGCTAACCAGCAACAGTTTCACCTTTAAGAACAAAAATAAAAAGTCAATTGAGCATTCCCCTCAAGTGAGTAGTGCAGAAGCACACCACCGATGCTTCAATTGAGAACATGAGTTGCTTTTCATTCTTATGCACAAAAGCATAAACATCATCATATCATACATTTCCATAACATTATTATGTCCAAGAATTGAACAATAAGCAATTTTGAACCAACAGATAACTAAATCTCTTTCAATTACCTGAGCAATAATACCAGAAACTCCACCAAGAACAGCTTTACAAGAAAGCGAAATCTTCTTCTCACCATCACCACCGCCAACTACAAAATTCCTCAAATTCTCATAACCCACAATTCGAATCGGAGTGTAAAACAGATGCCTAAGAATAGCAGGAGAAAGCCCTTGATACAGTCCAACAATTCCTTGTTTACTGACAATCTCTCCCGCTACTCGAAACGCATTGCTGCGAGCTGCGGACTTCTCTGAGATGCACTCACCATGCAGCTGAAGTCTCGTCTTTGTCAGGTCTATCGGAAACGTCGCCGTTTCCGCCGCCATCGCCGACAGTGACGTCAATAAGATTCTTTTATAGGTATGGGTTCCGGTTCGGTCCGGCCCATGGCTTTGACTCGGTTTCATGGCGTAGTACTATCAGTTTAAAAAGAATAAAGTTAGTCTTTATATAGTACTTTAAGTGGCGCCAAATTCTTGAAAGCAAAGATTGGGACTCTATAAATTAAAACCCAAATTTGGTGTCTAGGGTTTTAAGGGAAATGGAAGAGCAAGCTCTTTTAGTGGGAAATTTAGGGATTTTGGATGCAATTAGTGATGACTCCATCCATGAAATTGTTGAAAGCTATGGTGGATTTTGTGCTGCTTCTTCTGCTCTTCTCAATGGAAATGGTGATCTCTCAGTGGGACCGCAGCTTGTGTCTCATGTGCACTCTCTCTGCAAGCATGGTCTTCAATCTCTCGTTATTGATCACTTTCTCAAGTCATTGGAGGTTGTTAAGTTAGTGAATGATTTAAAGTTTCTATTTAAACTCTGTGATGGTTATGTTGTTGTTCTTGTAACAGGAAGCATTTGAGAAAAAGGGGAGCTTTAGATTTTGGCAGCATTTTGAGGGTCATAACAATGTAGCTGCTTTGGAGAAAAATAAAACTTCTGTATGTAAGCTTGTGGTATTTGGTTTGTTGGGTTTTGTTTTGCTAGTGTGGTGATATCTTAAAATGGTGTCAAAATTCAGGCTTTTGACCATGACCTGGAGCAACTTTTGTGTAAAGCACTTGAAGAGATATCATTGGAGAAACAGTATGAGGAGGAGTGCTTATTAATGTTAGTCCATGCCTTGCAATCTTACAAGGAAGGTGTACCTGGAGGAAAATGTAATTCAGATGTTGAAAGATCGTATCTGTTTTCGAGATATCAGTTGATGGTATCTTCAGTTCTTATGGCCAGTCTTCCTCGACATTTCCCAGGTATGCTTTAGATTAACATGTTCTCTGCCATGGTTTTGGCTCATTTTTGTATGGATGTTAAAGCCAGCTCTTTTGTTGTTATTAGCATTTCTTGTGTAAGAACATCTTTGATTGTAAGTTTAATTGCTACCCTTCTTTCCCTGCCTTAAAATGTTCTTAGAAATACTACACTCGTATTTTAAGGGAAGGCTGGAGGAGCTAAGCACACTTATGGATGGAGAGGTTAATGTTGATGATGATGATGATTCTGAAGATAAAGATGGCATGGATTTAGATGAAAGAAGCAAACTGTCCTTTAAAAATGGTGAAATGGATATTGATGAATGCTATCTCGAAGGTAAATTCACCGAGAGTAACAAGATGGTGAAGAACATTGGAAAGGTTGTCCGTGACCTTAGAAGTCTTGGATTCACTTCTATGACTGAAGATGCTTATGCTTCTGCCATCTTTTTGCTTCTGAAGGTGATTGTGATATTTATTCTGCAATCATTTACTTTCTCGTAGATCGTGATATTGATTTTTGAAATCATTTACTTTCTCATTGGTCATTGCTTCTCTCCTGTGAAGCGCATACACCTATGGGGTTGGTATTCTAGTGTTGTCTTGATAGTGTCATTTATCTTCTGAAGTACATATGAAATTGTACCTTTTGTTGTAACACAGTTTCTCCTGTTTTTGATGGCAGGCGAAAGTGCATGATCTTGCTGGTGATGATTATAGGGCTTCTGTTTTGCAGCCCATGAAAGAGTGGATACAGGTTCCTTTCTGTGTTTGTTTAGCATTTCCATATTTTTCACACATTCAATTGCTGATATCATAGGTGCATTTACCTATGGGTGGTCAATTTTGCACTGACTACTGACTAGTCCATGTGGGCCATTAAAAATTGGCAAACTATGGCTGTCCCTTTACATTAATGTCTTTATTGTGGAGCTTACTGTTTAAAACATGACTGGCTGGGCATTGGGGCCCATAGAATGTCACGGATAGGAAGCTTAATCATTTGCCGTGACATTGTTAGAAATATGACTGTATTGACTGAAGACTGTAGTGCCATACAGTAGAGTTCAAATGAGATTTTGTCCTTGCACCAATGTTATTCCGCATCCTTGTATTATATGAAAAATTGAATTCTCTCTCTATGAGCATTTGATATTTTGCAAACTTATAAAGTTCCTTAATATCATTATTTGCTTTGAGTCAAATTGTTTGGTTATCTATGCGCCATTTGCTATGGCTCTGGTTGGGTCTTTATAATTGTGTTTCTAGTGGATGATTCCTTGGAGATATATTTTACAGGCTGTGCCTCTTCAATTCTTACATGCACTTCTTGCGTACCTTGGTGATTCTGTTAGCAGTGTTAGTCCTTCACATAGTCTCAAATCACCTTTGGCTTCTCATCCATCATCATGCCATCCTGGAAGTAAAACACCTTCTGAAGGACTCATTAGATGGCAGTTGCGGCTTGAGTATTTTGCTTATGAAACATTGCAAGATTTGAGAATAGCCAAACTGTTTGAGATTATTGTGGACTATCCTGACAGGCAAGTCTTTTTGAACCCAACTGTTTTTCTTCCCTTTAGATTTCTGTTCTACAAGGAAGAAATCTTTATGGTATGGCTTTAGTTTTTCCTTAAAGTAGATTATGTGATTTCCATGTGACTAGCACAATTGTGCAGGGAGATTAGTATCTGTTCTATCAATTGAAAAATCCAAAAAATCTTGTAAATGTTGCCCTTTTTATGCTTAATGCTTCTGATTTGCATGTGTAGGAGTGGGTACTGTTGGATCGTGGAGTAAAATTTGCATGTTTGACAGGAACATCCCTTCCCTTTAGAAAACCATTATATCATAGTGGACTGAGCAAGAAAAAGACTTGTCATGTAGCTTATAAATTAAGTTTATAAACCATGGCTCTGATAAAGCTTGTTTACCTTGGATGAGTCACTACTTCTCTTTACTTTAGATGAGTCATAGAAGGGCAAGTATTAATGTCTGAGTTTCTGTTCTATTTATTTGGCTGGCAAGACCTTATTGTCGAAGATTGATCTTAAATTTGTGGAATGATTTTTTTTTTTTTTTGCTTTTTCATTGAGAAACTCATGATGAATTTCACAGAAATTCATTTTCAGATTTCTTAAAATGCAATGTGTACATTGTTTGGATTTTGCAATTTGTTTTTAAAACTTGAATGCGCTTTTGTTATTTTTTCTTCTTGTTGTACAATATGTTCAATGCATAACTGGAATTTAATGCTGATATAAGAGACTTCAGGAAGTTCCTTGAGGTTCCCTAATTATACTTATAAACACTGTAGCTCACCTGCAATAGAGGACTTAAAACAGTGCCTGGAGTATACTGGACAACACTCTAAGCTGGTTGAGTCTTTCATCTCTGCACTGAAATACCGCTTGCTCACTGCGGGTGCATCAACCAATGACATATTGCATCAATATGTTTCGACAATTAAAGCACTGCGTACAATTGATCCTGCCGGTGTCTTTCTTGAAGCAGTTGGTGAACCAATACGAGACTATTTAAGGGGTAGGAAAGATACCATAAAATGCATTGTGACCATGCTTACAGATGGGACTGGGGGAAACCCAAATGGGTCTGGAATGACCGGGGATAGCCTTCTTGAAGAATTAAATAGGGATGAAGAAAGCCAAGAAAATGCTGGTGCTGATGATGATTTCCATACTGATGACAAGCAAGCATGGGTTAATGCTTTACAGTATGTGTGAATTTGAACACATGTATGAAATCTATGGCTAAAGTTGCTGAGTTGACATTTCTTTGTTTGAAATGCAGCTGGGAGCCTGATCCTGTAGAGGCTGACCCATCAAAGGGAAGCAGGAATCAGCGGAAGGTTGACATATTGGGAATGATTGTTGGCATACTTGGTTCAAAAGATCAACTTGTTAATGAATACCGTGTGATGCTTGCTGAAAAACTTCTCAATAAATCTGATTATGACATTGACTCAGAAATTCGTACTTTAGAACTTCTCAAGGCAGGTGGTCTTGCACCATTTTGGTTTTTTGTTCCTTTAGTTGGATTTGCTATATGAAGAGGTTTGCATAACATGTTCCATTGTGTTCAACTGGTTCACATTTAATAATTTGTTTCCTCATCATTTTCCAGATACATTTTGGAGAGAGCAGTATGCAGAGGTGTGAAATTATGCTTAATGACTTGATTGATTCTAAGAGAACAAACCACAATATTAAAGCAACAATACAATCATCTCAAACAAGTAATTCAAAGCTCAAAGGTTTTTAGCCCTGTTAGAGCTCTTCAACAGTTGACCACTAATTATCTTTTCTTTTTCTTTTTTTTTTTTTCTTCTGCTGAATGATCCTCAGGTTCAAGAGAGCAAGAAATGGAAGTATCTCTGGATATGCTTGATGCTACAATTATATCTACAAATTTTTGGCCTCCAATACAGGTAGTAGGTAACTTTGCTTTTATTGCTACTTTATTGTTTTTAATTTTATAGAGAACTATAATTAAAATTTCGAAGACTCGAGAAGGGAAATTGGCTAGTGAAACTTTATACTGAAATAATCTTCATGGGTAGTGAAGTTAGAATTTGAATGTATTCATTTATTGGTGAAAGGCAGTATTACTGATAGTTTTGTAAGTCGTAGCTTCCACTTCGAAGTCAATTATTTACATAAACAACAGATTTATATCAAAGACGTGGTTGCTTGCTTTTAGATTTTGGCAGCAGTTACAAGTAGTATAATACTTTCCGTGCAGCCTCTATAGCATGATTTCTTGGATCACACAGGATTGTTTTGTCATGTGTTCAATTAAATTAACTGGTCTTTTGGTATTTGACATAAATCCCTATGCAAAATTTCCTCCTGTCATTTTAGTCGCATGTTCTTTTTGCAATGATATTACAGTTATATTTATTGTGTACGAAAGTATTAGGCATAAAAATTTCAAGACAATCATTTGTCTCATGCCATCATTTTGGTTCTTCCATCATTTACTTCCCTATCAAGACATTCATCTGCCGAGGGTTCATCCATCAAAGACTTCTTTGTTTTACTTGTTCTCAGGAGGAGGCAGTTAATGTCCCTGAGCCTGTAGAAAAGTTGCTCAATGATTATGCCGAAAGATTTCATCAAATCAAAACCCCTCGTAAGTTGCTTTGGAAGAAAAACCTTGGCACAGTAAAGGTTAGTTGCTTCAAAATCCTTGTTTGAGTCTCCCTTGTTTTTGAGTCACTTCAAAATATATTTACTCCTCTTATTGTGGACCTGCTGTTTTAGTTGGAGTTGCAATTTGAAGACAGGGAAGTGCAGTTAACTGTAACCCCTGTACATGCTGCAATAATCATGCAATTTCAAGATCAAACAAGGTAGCTTTAGTATTCATTTCAAGAGCCACTTTGTTATCTATCAATTGTCTAACGGTGTGTTATTTTCTACTTCAGTTGGACCTCTTGTCAGCTTGCAGCTGCTATTGGGGTGCCAGTGGATGTACTTAATAGAAGGATAGGTTTTTGGACAAGCAAGGTAAATTTAGAGAAACTCTTATTTTGGCATTTGATTACTCTGTCTTTCTAGCATTCATCTTTGCAGCCACTACATGGTTTAAGAAATACAAAATGCTTTACTGACTGAGCAAAGTGTAATTTCCTGTGCCATTGAATATTCAACTTGTAGAATTCTGCATTTGTTTAGTTGTGATTATTTTTGAATATGAGCTATTTGAGTTGTAATTTCACAGTGGAGTTGACTTCCGGTCTTTCTTGGAATGTTCTAACTGAAAATGTTCCAATGTTCTTGCTTAGAAACTTATGATGTTTTTGTTATGCAAACTGATGGACAAGGACTAAGTGTATAAGGTAAATGATCATTTGGACTTCTATCTCCAGGGAATTCTTGCAGAATCACCTGGAGCAGACACTAATGATCATGTATTTGCCCTAGTGGAAGGCATGGCTGATGCTACTAAAAATGGTGGTAATGGTGGAAGCTGTGAGGAACTGCTAGTAGGTGATGAGGAGGGAGAGAGATCTGTAGCCTCTGTTGAGGACCAAATTCGCAAGGAAATGACCGTGTACGAGGTATTGTCGTATGACATGAATTCTTTGCATATTTATCGGTACTTATTATTGAATAGTTAGCTTATTGACTAAAACTTGATTTTTTAAAAAATGTTTTTGAACTTCAAACTTGCGTGCTTTGTGTGTGCAATTGGATGTATTAAATAATGACTCCCTTCAAATAGTTTGCCTTCAAGAATAGCCTCTTTCATCTGGCTGGCAGGGCTGGATTCAGCTCTAGGGTTTGTAGTTCCTCTGGTGATTGGACAAAGCATGTTTTTTTCCCTCTCACTGCAGCCAATGCTGTATAACTCTCTACTTTCTTGGGTTATGTTACTTTTAGAAAATTTTGAACTATCCTCCTTGATACATATTTTCTAAGAGAGCCTTGAATTTGGTTTAATTTCTCCCATGCTAGGCCATCTCTTTCTCTAGAGGCAAATGCTTAATTAAACTATTAATTCTGGGCAATATAAAAAATTGTGTCAGGTTTGGCCCTGTTGAGGGTGAATGGTGGGTTTAGTTAGCTATGAAGAACTGCTGGGCAAAAGTGTTTTTTTTTTATATATATAAGAAAGATCAAAACCTGAATGAAGGAATGTATGTTCTTGTGCATGTGGAATTGTGGAAAAAATTTCTGAAGTCCATGTTCTCAGTTTACCTTTCTAAAAGGGAATTTGGCTTCTTGTAGAAATTTATAATGGGGATGCTCACAAATTTCGGCAGCATGGC
>CATIWO010143773.1:0-28776 GCA_949673435.1 Macaranga tanarius | reverse complement strand
TTTTTTTTTTCTTTTTTAAAGTTTGATATCACGGTCCGGGGTTTGGTAAGTTTTTGCTCAAATTCACGCTTTGATGCTTCTGGTATTGGACACATTCATAAGTGGCATTTTCACAAATCCAAATGTACACTAGAAGTTTTCGCATTGAGTAATCTACTAGAAATCTCTTCCTAGCCGTACCAAAATTAAAAAACTGTTGTTTATTGACAGGGAAAGAGTTAAAATTTTATTTCAATGAATCAAAATAACCAAGAATTAAAAAAATTTATAAAAAATTAATTTTGAAATAGAATTAAAATATAACAATATGTTTTTGATATTATAATTAATATTTTTTAACAAAAGAATAAAAAAGCTATTTAAAAATGTATCCAAATTTTTATAAAATTTTCTACCGTTGATATAAAGGGCTTACCTTCGCGACAACAATAATATCATGTAAGAGAAAAGGACGATAAAGCTTAATCACACACTTGCAGTATGATCACGACACCTGTACAACCTGTTAAATCATGGCCACCCATAAAGTGATTAATCCAACCGCCATCAATCCTCCACGTGTCAGAACTGACACTACGATTTCCTGACTTGGCTTACTCTTTCTGTCGCCTCCTCAACACCAACATAAAAAATTATCATCTTTCATCCACCAGCTTCGCCTCTCAGAGTTCTTTAATCTCCTCCTCTCTACAAGGTTCCATAAAAAAAAAAAAAAAAACTCTGTCGCTGACCAACCGTCACCGGCGGTTATCGGCATGGGAGTGCCGAACGACGACGCCGTTTTGATAGAGAAAGGAAAGAAACCAGGAGAACCACATGTTGTGACGGTTAATTGCCCTGATAAAACTGGACTTGCATGCGATATTTGCAGAATAATCCTGGACTTTGGCCTTTACATCACCAAAGGAGGTAATTAATTTCTTAACTATTTGAATTTGATTGCTACGCAAACAATCATCAATTCATACGTAGTTTTTTTTTTTTTTTTTTTAGATGTTTCAACTGATGGAAAATGGTGCTATATAGTATTTTGGGTAATTCCTCGCTGTAAATCACTTGTGAGATGGTCAAATTTGAAGAATCGACTTTCATCTATTTGCCCGCCGTCGTGTCCAGTCTCCTTTTTCTTGAACCAGCAGCACCACTCTTCTTCAGCAGCAGCAGTGAAATCTTCTCCGGTTTACTTGTTGAAGTTCTTTTGTCTTGATAGAAAAGGGTTGCTTCATGGTAAGTACTAGCAGTTAAA
Organism: Macaranga tanarius; assembly: GCA_949673435.1. NCBI lineage: Eukaryota > Viridiplantae > Streptophyta > Magnoliopsida > Malpighiales > Euphorbiaceae > Macaranga > Macaranga tanarius. The sequence goes on along the minus strand of CATIWO010143773.1, from coordinate 27,530 downwards.
TCTTTAATTTATTGCTGTTACTTGAAATTGAGTTCCTATGTGTATGAATCTAATCGTTAATTTTATTTTTTTTTAAATTATAGATGTTACTCAGGTTCTCTCTGAACTTGAACTTACAATTCAAAGAGTTAAGGTTACTACTACGCCCGATGGCAGAGTTCTTGACTTCTTCTTCATTACGGATAACACGTGAGCATTTTCTTTTTTTTGATTCGCTTACTGTTGCATTTAAAATCTTGTGTTAATGTCTTTGCTTTCTGTTTATTTTGCGGGTTTTTCATGTTTAATTGAAGCTCTTCACTGTGTCTTCTGCATTGCATCCTTTCATCACATGACTGAGCGCAATGTTTCAGGAGCTCCTAGTTGGGTTTGGACCATTGTCTAGTGGCAGTGGTCCAGTTTTGTTTTGTTTAGATGCAAGTAAATGCCATATATTTAGTTATTAAGTTTGTCAGTCACATTAAATATATTACTGAAGTTTTTGTTGTATGTATTGTTTTCAGTTTTGTATTGGTGTACCCAAAATTATGTTGTTCGTTTACAGCAATACCTTGTGCAGGAATTTGTTGTTGTGACTTGCACGAGTACTTTGCTTTTTTTTTTTTTTTGATTTCTCACTCAATGTTCTATTCTTTGCTGTTTGTTTCATTGATGATGTTGGACTGTTGCTGAAATTTTTTCATGACTAACTGTAATTAAAATGAGATGTGAATCTTAACTGGATGTTGAATTACTGTGTCGATCATTGGTGAGGAAGGAGCAGATTTGGCTGGAGTCAGTTTACTATCTCATGAACAAATTTCTCAGCGAGCATGAGATAATTTTAGTTAAAGTTGAAGAGTCAAGCATTAGTTGTGCTTGTTATTAATTTCTATTATGTTCCACAATCTTGTTCCAGGGAGTTGCTGCACACAAAAACACGACAAGATGAGACATGTGAGCAATTGCATGCTGTGTTAGGTGAATCATGTATTAGCTGTGAACTTCAGCTGACTGGCCCTGAGTATGAATGTCATCAGGGCATGTTTCCTCTTTCTCCTGCTATTGCGGAAGAATTATTTTATTGTGAGTTATCAGATAAAGAAATCCATTCGCAAGCTCTTAGCCCTGATATGAATAAATTGAAAATGGCCAATGTAACTATAGACAATTCATTGAGCCCTGCTCATACGTTGCTTCAAGTACATTGCATTGATCACAAGGGTCTGCTTTATGATGTAATGAGAACTTTGAAAGACTGCAATATTCAGGTATTGATTTGTGCATTACAACATATTTATTTGCTGGATATCTGGGTGGGGCAAGTTTGGTTTGTCCTTTCAATTTTTCATTCTATTAGTACGGTGTAGTGTGTGGAGTTATATTGGATCCTGGCCATCCTGGTGTCAAACTGGTTTACCTCAACTTAGTGGTCTTTTATGTATGTTGTCAGCTGTCAGTACCAATAGAAGATCTGTAGTTTTGATAGTTTTTATTTTTTAACATTTCATTGCTACTAGGGGGATTTTTTCAGTGGTTTTTGCTTTGATGTGAATGAATACATAATATTGTTACTGGAGTAAACCAGTTACCCACAAATGGACCAGCTAATTACTTCTACTTCTTGGAAATGTTCATCTCACATATATGCAGACAGATATTCTGTTTCAGGTTTGTTGACATGATTCCTATTTTTTGTTGTTTTCTACTTATCCAGATAGCATATGGTCGATTCTCACCAAACAACAATGGATATCGTGATTTAGATCTCTTTATTCAGCAAAAGGATGGGAAAAAGATTGTTGATTCTGAGAAGCAAAATGGATTATGTTGTCGTTTGAAGGTGGAAATGCTTCATCCATTACGTGTGATAATTGCGAACCGAGGGCCTGATACTGAACTCCTGGTTGCTAATCCAGTTGAACTATCTGGCATGGGAAGACCACGGGTTTTCTATGATGTTACACTTGCTTTAAAGACTCTTGGGATCTGTATATTCTCGGTAAGAAAGTGTTTGAAAGATCCATCCCTACATTGCAAACTTCTTTCAGCATAAGACCATTAAAGAATGGTTGATGCAATTTTTCATTCTATGTACTTGTTATATAAATTTAAAGTGTGTCATTATTTATTTATGTTTGATATGTGGCACTCGCATCAAGCTGCATGTAATATGATCATTGATGGAATGATATTCTTGTGTTGAAGAGTTTAGTAGCTCTTCAGCACCTGTTACCTAGTGCAGATGTGCTCTGAATTACTTCTATGTAAGTTTCCAAATTATGGTGTGAACCATGCCTAACAAGTCTGAGTCTTGGTTTCAGGCTGAAATAGGAAGACATTCAACCCCAGATCGTGAATGGGAGGTCTACAGGTTTCTTCTGGAGGAGAATGGCAAATTTCAGTTATCAAATAATGTAGCGAGGAATCAGATTGTAGATAAAGTTAGAAGAACACTGATGGGCTGGTGACTGAACTCATTTTCCCCCCTGTAATTCGATTTTGAGCATCACTTGCCTTCATGCATTCTCTACCCACATCACATTTACGCCAGCTGGAGTTATGTGTTTTCTCATTTGTATAGTGCATAAATCATGAGCTGTAGTAGGATGCGCATGTATCATGAGCTTATTTTCCGCTGAATGTAAATATCTTTGGTGCATTGTTGTCGAGTTGAGCTTTTTATCGAATTCAAGCTGCATCAGTTCAGTTGTGATAGTTTAATCTAGTGTGCTGTAATTTCCCATCCCAATTTTCTGAATTTTCTGATGAGGCAGCAGACAGCGAGTACCGATTCTATCATGAAATCATTTGCTATGGCTTTTTCTTTGAATTTTTGGTGGGGGCAGTAATTGTTTGAGATTATGCTTTCCATCTTGTTGTTATGATGCCCCACGCCGTGATGGCTGGATGATGAGGTCAAACAGGAACTTATAGAATCGCCAACTTGCAAGCACGATTTAATTATCAGTCGAAAACAAATGAAGCCTACAGCACATACCTAATCCATGGGTCACTTCTAGAGCATCGGTCGGTTTGGTTTGGTTAAAAAACCACCAAAATCGATCAAAAGAGAATTGTGACCGAACTGAATTGAACCAGAGAAAAATCGAAATTAATCGAACTAATTCGATTCGATTTGGTTGGTTATTCGGTTAATTAATTTTATTTTTTATTTATTATTTGATAATTTTTTTAAGCTTATTCTTTAATTATATAACTAAAAAAATATTTTTTATTTATAATTTTAATATTTATGTATAATTTTTTGTAATTAATATATTTTATTAAATATTTTTATAATAAATATATATTTAAGTAGGTCGGTTTGGTTATTTTCAATTTTTCAAATTGAAAATTAAAACCGAACTGAACCAGTCAGTTATGCATTGTCAAAAACTGAAACTGAACCGAACCATTCAGTTCGATTCGATTAATCGATTTCGGTCACTTTTTGCACACCCTAGCCCTAGTCACTTCCAAAAGTCTATTGGTCACCTCCCATACCACTGTCCACTCCACAATGAGTGTTGGTGATTATGAATTATCGATGTGGGATTTAATTGGGTTTTTTTCGTTTGAACAGGACGGAAGTCGTAGTGCTACAACCATGTTTGAAATGAATATCAGTAGTGCTGCTACAGCTTGGCCAATGATTTTTGTAGTGGTAAAATTATGATAAAATGATCCGGAATTGCATTTCATTTATTTCTTTTTGCTAATAAATAATTAATCATTGAAATTAATTCAATCGATAAATTATTTAAATAGCAAATAACATTTTTGCCCTCTAAAATCCTATTTCACTTGCATGATCAAAAACATTTGCCAAGATTGCATTATTTTCAAAACAAAATAAATCCAAGATTGAAGTTTTAATTCTGTCAATTTTGTCCAAAAGGACTTAATTGTAACATCTTTTCGGACCCAATTGCAAACTTTTTGAAAATGCAGAACCTTCTTGCAATTGTGTCATGACCGTTAGAGGATCGTGACACACGCGGCTCGCTGACTGGCAGTGCTGCTCACAATCGCTACTCACGATCGTGAGCAGACCGTGAGGGGCAGGCTGTCAACTAGCCATTTTTCACACCTTGATTCTTACATTTTTTGAATTTTTTTTTTTGGAATATTTCAGAATGGATACGCTTTTTTCGATTTATTTTCACCACGGTGGTCGTTTTACATTTTTGGGTGGTGAATCTTTCTACATTGGTGGGAACATTAAGCCAAAACATGGCTTAGATTCTGACAGGGTTAGATTTTTGGATTTGGTTGATGAAGCAGAAATGATGGATTATCACAGTGCAAAATTATCATATAGAGTTCCTGGGGTAAGTTTAACAACAGGGTTAAAGGACATGAAGGATGATAGGGAGGTTATAGAGATGATGCAGCACATTACCAATGACATAAGGGTGATTGAAATTTATGTTGAAGGTTAAAAGGGTGATATGGGAATGTCAATTGAAGCTCCTGATAGCAACAAGCAAGACATGGTTGATGTTACTGATGGCCTTGATGAGATTGCTACTGATGGCCCTGATCAGATTGATTTGAAGGAGTTTGGAACATATAATGTCCAAGTGCAAGTAGATCATTAACGTTAAACCGAGATGGGCGTCATACAACACAGAAAGAGAAATGAATGGTTTATTGTGTACCTTAATGTGTTTGTGATTGGAAATAAAATGGCACCTTAATATGTTTGTGTTGAGTAGTCTAATAATATAATTCTTCTAAAGTATCAATAGGTCAAGTTTGCCTCTCTCCTGCTCAAAAAATAAATAAATACTGAAAATATTAGGATAATAAGCACAGGAAAGAAGGCAAGATGGCAGTCCATGACCTTAAAAAAGGGGCAAAGATAATAGCTGCATTTTCGACAAGAACAGGCCCAACCCAACCCAATCATTCTCCATAAATAATCGAATTCCTCTTATCTTTTCCCACCACAAAACACCATCTTATCCACAATAGGAAAATCCTTACTGTATTTGTATTATAACTAAACGTTAAATTTGTAATATAAAAATGTGTATTTTATTTTATTAATTAAATATAAAAAATTTAAAATATATATTATAAATTTAATAATTAAGTGTAATATTAATATATTTCGGATTAAATAAAAATCTCTTAAAATAAAGCTCATAAAAAAAAAGAAATGCGCGTATACAACCTTTAATGACACGTGTTACATCCTTTTTTTTTTTTTTTGACTTTGTGTTCCACCCTTTTGGTTCTACCTCTAAGTGCTGATAATTCCAGTTGACGAGTGGTTCGCGTACGCCAGCTAAATTTATCATGTTATAAATTTTAAAATTCGATATTTTAAGAAAGCATATTCCTCGTTTAAGATATAAATTAAATTAAATGTATATAATTAAATATATTTTATAATCCAATATAATCTATTAATTAAAATATTTTTTTGAACTAATTAATGATTTTTTTTTTGAAAAGTGTTAATGAACATATTTAATATATTACAGTTATAATATATTTTTGGGTGAATTACTATTTACTCCATGTGGTTTGTTATATTACACTACTTGGTCCCTGATATTTAAAAAAATACTTATTCATCCCTGACATTTGCTTTTTTTAACACTAATTAGTTATTCTGTAATGATGAAGTAGTATAATAAAAAGCAAATGTCATTGATGAATAAGTATTTTTTCAAATGTCAGAGATGAAGTAGTGTAATTTGACAAACTACATGGATTAATAGTAATTCACCCTATATTTTTATATATAACCTTATGTATATAATTTAATGTTTGTATTTATATATATAGTTTTATTTAATTTATATCAATAAATTATATAAAGTACTAGCGTATTAGATTAGAGCTTAACTTGCGATAGAATATGTTGAAAACTAACGCTATCAGAACCCATAAAATATTCACATAATACAAGAGATGGAAGAAGATTGTTGGACCAACATATTCCAAAATTTATATTCACATAGCATCAGAATTGGAAGAAGGCAAAATTTATATTCTCATAAAGTAGAGCATCAGAATTGGAAGAAGGCAAAATTTATATTCTCATAAAGTAGTTAAAAGATGTGAACATCAAATACTAACATCACAATTTAATTACTTACCCTTAGTACTCTCCTTATCCTTATGATAAAAAATTAAATCACTTTAACCAATTGAAAAAATTAACCAACTAAAAAAACTAGAAGAAGGCCTTTTGAACCAACATTCTCAAGAGCCATGACTTAGTAATAGAAGAGCCTACAAAATATATTTGCCAAATAATAACTGGATAGTTGAAATCCAATTGCATGTAAGGGATAATATTAAAAAAATAAAAAGGACTTACTGTATAAAAAATATAAAAATTTTAAATGGCATGTAATATAAGTGCCTAAATTGAGCTTTTTCTTCCGGCTGGTTTTGATTAATTAATAAGTGTTGAGAGTAAAGATTTAAATATCGGTACTATAAATCATATTGAGGTTTTAAAATTATAGACATATCAAAAGATATATTAATATCGAAAATTATTTTTGTATCATTTTTAAAATTTTATGGAAATTTATATTATATTTAATTTTTTTTTTGTAATTTTTTTAGAAATACTATAAAACACTAAAATAAATCTAAATTAATTATATTATCATAAAATATCATCAATTTATTAATTATGTATTGTATAATTTATTTGGAAAAGAAATTAAAATAAGTAAAAATAAGTCTAATAATTTTTTATGAACATTTATTTTATTAATATAATGAGGGAAAAAACTAATTTCTGTAAAATATACAAATTGATGAAAAAACCTCTCTACCTAATTAAAAAAGTTGAATTTATATATAATTATTCAAAATACATAATACAAATATCCATATTGTCCTAAACAATAATAAAAATATGATACAATTTTTAATATTACGTTAAATTTCTATGTCGTTCAACTCCACTTGTTGAAGTTGGATGATAGCAAATTGGTTGCCATTCACAATAAGCATCTCAACTAATGCGTTCCTGATGATATATAACATAATGTTCAACGTGCATATTATATTGGGTTATTTGCAAAAAAAAATATGACCTTTAGCGATTTTAGCGATTTAATAACACCGATAAAAATTCCGGTGATAACTTTCTGACGTAGCAGCTAGAATTTCTACCGGTGTTATGAGTTGCCAAGATTTATAAGTTGGTGTTTTATTTTGTCAAGTTTAAAAATATATGATTAAATCGCTAAAATCACGAAAGTTATAATTTTATTTGCAAATAACCCATAAATTAACTTTAATTTATACAATTTCCAATGATTATAATTTACATAGCTATAGATTATATTTAACTATAATTTTCATATTTCTAATAAATTTTTTATAGCTGTTCATATAGATTGTTGTAGTGTACACACATATCATGATGACATACTAATATAGTTATTTTTTAAGGACACTAATTTAGTTATTTACATAAAGTTAATAATGATAAATTATTTTCTCAAAAAAAAATGATAAGCTAAGTGATGGAATATGGTATAAGACATTTGGTGTGAATTCTTATTACTCAAAAGCCTCAGATTTGATTAATCCTTAATAATTTCATATGTCATCATAATATGTATGTACACTACAATAATCTATATATATAGCTATAAAAAAATTATTAGAAACATGAAAATTACAGTTAAATATATTCTATAGCTATGTAAATTACAATCGTTGGAAATTTTATAAGTTAAAAGTTAATTTATGGGTTATTTGCAAATAAAATCATGACTTTTGTGATTTTAGCATTTTAATCACATTTTTTCAAGTTTGGCAAAATAAAATACCAGCTTATAAATCTTGGCAACTCAAAACACCGGTTGAAATTCCGGTGATTACAAACTGATGTGGCAGCTGAAATTTCTATCGGTGTTCCGAGTTGCCAAGATTTATAAGTTGGTGTTTTATTTTGCCAAGTTTAAAAAGATATGATTAAATCACTAAAATCACTAAAGGTCATATTTTTTTTTGCAAATAACCTAAAATAAAAGCATGTGTTATTTTTCTAAGAGTATAGCCCTTATCTCACTTGTGGTGGTAAAGAAATTCTTTCTTTTTCCTCTCTTTTATTTTGCATTAACTCTCTATTTTTCTTTTGCACACTCACCACACTCTGTTCTTTTGAACTCTCAACCTCACTCATAATTTTCTCTTCCTCACTACCCTTTTTTTTGTGTACTATCTTTAAATGATCCTGCAAGATTTATTTAAAAGATAATGGCACTAAGGTCATCTTTTGGCCTCTCCATATAAATGAGTATCTATTTTTATAGCCATCATGATTCACTCGCCTATCAAATTGCTAAGGTCACCCTAAAGGAATATGACCCGCTTGCATTGGAACTACATCACACTCCACCTCATCATTGTAAATTTTTATAGTGAAAGGAAACTTGCATTAATAAGATACCTTGACTTTCCTGTGTTATTCAATCATTGTAGTTTATATGATCTGGGGTATTTAGTAGTTGCCAAACCTAACTTTTCAACTAAATCAGTGCCAACCATATTTATGCAACTCTCACCATTAATGATTATATTACAAATTCCATCTTTAACCGTTTACCTTGTATGAAAAATGTTCTCACTTTGCTCATCCCCATCTTTAACCTTAAGTTGCATATTAAGAGCTCGCCTTATAACTAAAGAGTTTATTTCCATTAGAGTCAACATATTGCCCCTTTTATCATCACTACAATCCTCTAACTCTGGTATGTCATCTAAATCATCATCCTCATCTCCACTCTCATAAGTGCCATTACGCATCAAAATAATTCTCTTGTTAAGACATTGAGAAGCAATGTGCCCTCAACCCAAACATCTAAAACACTTAATGTCTCTTGTGCGTTCTTGATTAGCCATGACTTTACCCTTGTCCACACTTTCTTTAGGCTTGTTAGATTCATCTTTTGCCTTAGATTGCACCTTATTTTTCTTTTTTCCCCAATTTAATTTCTATATGGGATCATCATTGTATCTCGTCTTTATTGTAGTGTGTCTATTCTTGAGTTGTCTCTCTACTAATATAGTGGTATGTACCATGTCCTCAAGGTCAATGCAATGTTGTAACTCCACAATATCATGAATCTCTCGATTAAGTCTATATAAGAAACGTGCCACGGTTGCCTCATAATCTTTTTCAATATTGGCCTTAATCATAGCCATCTCCATCTCCTTATGATATTCCTTTATACTCTTATATCCTTGCACTAAACTTTATAAGCGATGATATAAATCGCGATAATAATGGGAAGGAATAAACCTTTTTCACATGACTTGCTTCATCTCCTCCCATATTTGAATTGGCCTCTCTAGGTTGCACCTTCTTGATATGAGCAATTGATCCCACCAAATCACAACATAACCTATGAATTCAACAACTGTCAACTTCATTTTTTTCTCCTTGGAATAGTTATGGTAATCAAAGACTAGATCCATTTTGCATTCCTACTCTAGGTAAGCATTAGGATCATTCATGTCTTGGAAAGAAAGTATCTTTATCTTGATGCTTCCTATATTTTGATCCACCATTAGTTCCTTTTCAATAACTCGTCCTCTTATGGCTTCCCTTAATAGTTTAAATGTCCTCAAATTATCAAAAACATCTTTCGTCAAAATTCATCTTTTGTTGTAATGCGTTTGGTTGCTTGTAGACTATCCCCTCTGGATCTCTATTATGGTGGTATTTATCTTATCAACTTGATCCTTCAAGTTGCTATATAACAGTTACATCTTCTTCATCTTAGTGACTAAAGTGTTTATGCTCACTGATGTGCTCTCCAATTTTTAATCTTGCGATCCTTGTGACATTGTTAGAGATTCAGATGAAATAATTAGTGAAAAAATAAGACCTCACAATCATCCCTTACGTATTTCAACTCCTCTCACTCATCAAGTCACTCAACTTGTGTTTAAGCTCTCTATTGATCTCACTAATCATATAACCTAAATTATTCCCTATAGGTTCTTGTTAGAACTACGATCTTCTCACTAAATCAAATTACCTATGGAGAACTTCCCCAATTCCTTAACACCATAAGATTCAAAGAAATTTAAATGAAAACTCAATGGACAATACGAATTAATAAGAAAAATTAAGAATTCAATGAAAACGGCTAAATAAATTAGAAGCAAGTAACGAAAAGTGTGACGAACAAATACTAGAATTTTTTATGCAACGAGAATGAACTAAGATAATAACAAAGAATCCAACAAGACTTGCTCAATTGGATGCGTACAATAATAATATTTTTTTCTTTTTTTTCTTTTTTTTTCACTTAATGCGCAATTCATAACTAAATTCACAAGTTAATATGTGGATTCAAGAATGAATTAAAATAACAGTAATTCGAATGATGAATAATTATGCAAGATTTGTTTTTATGAGAATACTAATGAAAATAACTTGAAAATTAAATGAAACCTGAATTTTGATGAGCCAAAGCTCTAATACCAAATAATGTGATATTGGTAGGAAAACCCTAGTAATATCAAATCAACCCACACAAGTACAAAAAAAGTACTAAAATTTACAGAACAAAATAATTAATGATAAAGGATAAAAGTAAAAGAAGAAACCCTAAGTTCTTTTGAATCAACCAACAAAAACCTCAAGTATATTAAACTTAAGACCCTTCATTATAAATTAATTAAAATAATTTAGAGTGTTTTCTACCACACCCTAGAATAAAGAAAAAAAGAATAGGATGATAAGGAATAAGGATGACCACCATAAGCAATTAGCTTGATAAGGTCAATCTACTTCATGCAAGAACCAAATGAAATAAATTCTTAGAAATTATATTGATCTTAAAACTTAATTATTTTTACATCAAGAATTATGCTTATTTATAGGAAAACATAGGCTATGATAATCCTACTAGACTTAAGACTCCTAAGTTTAACCCTAAAAACTACAATAGAAATCAAAATAATAAAATCTTAATTAATTTAGATTTGACTCAGAACGTGCAATACGGCTGTGTTGGTGGCCGTGTTGAAACCACCAAAAATAGGTAGTGATAAACATGGTCAATGACATGGGTATGTTGCAGGGTGTGTTGCAGATACGAGCATGGATATGAGCGTGTCCCAGGGTGTATTTCCTATTAGATGTTTTTAGCACCTCCAACATGGCCGTGTAAGTCAGGACATAGATGTGTTGACCTTGAAACTCCTTTAAAGCCTTACAAACTTGCCGACAATATATTGATAAGCCTTAGTGATGATTCCTTCACTTTGACATCTTCAAAATGCATACTTTCCTTAGCTAGACGGTTAAAAATTAACATTGAAAGTGCCACGTTAGCATGTTTGACTCGATTTCTTAATATTGGACTTCCAATTTCTTGTAAAGAATCTTTTAACCCTCTTTGTTGACTTAGATTCTCATTAAAATCTATTGAGCATATTCACAATAATTTATCTCAAGAACAACTGGGAGGACACTGCATAAATTATATATATTCTTTCACCCTATTTATCCAATATATATTCATTCATATACTCCAAGTATATATTGTTTTCTCGACTAAAAATATCATAATATATAAGCCTATTAGTATATAAAAAAATTCAAATATTAGTGACTTTTATAATTTCATTCCAAACTTTTGATGTCACACCTTAACCTCAAACAATATGCTATTACACCATTATATATATCCTTTAATCTTAATTATTCAATTTTCTAATCCATCAAATGAGCTCTTAAGGTTATAATAACAATTATGTAATCTTAATCCTTAATTATAACCGATAATCTAATATACTCTTATACAATTATTCACTATACAGATCATGAGATCTTGATGTAATAATAATACATTTACCTAAATGTAATGTAATACCTATACAAATTTAAACCTCAATGTTCAGTAACCATGTTAATAAAATCACTATAATCAAGTAGCCTGTAATTACCACTTATTCATTTGAATTCTCGCATTTTTAATATCATCAAACATCATTTCTATCATATATCCATTTATTAGCAATTCTAGATGGCAAGATAATAACTTAGCAAGCACACCAAATATCATATAAAATATAAAGCACTATAGTGCTAACCATCCATCCTGACATAAATATATATATCATCAAAATATATACAACAAGAGTAGTAGATACTAATATAAATAATACAGATACACAACATTATTTGTCCTAGCATCTATCTCTCAACAGTCTTGGATCTCTGTCCAGCATAAGATGGTGGTGGTGATGATAGCAATAACAGTACATATCCAGGCCCAAAACCCTCAACATAATAACTAGCCCAATGGCTCAAAAATAACTCTGATGACACGCACTGGAGGGTGTAGAAATGGTTGTAAGTAAAAAGCCAAAATGATGCACCCACAAGACTGCATCATACCCAAGTGAGGATGACCTGGACATCCAGCGAGGTGGCATAGTAGACTCAGAATATAGTGCAGACACTATCAAGGTGCTCCTCTCGCACAGATGAGACTCGTGCATCAGCTTCGATGGGCAGGATGGTGACTTTGAATACTAACTCTGCGTCAGTATCATGACATACTATATACCTTACCAATGTCTTAGCTGCAGTAACCTCATAAATTATGGTAGCCCACTGTACTTCTATGTCTTAAGATATAGACTCTAACTAAGCTGTGAAAAATATTTTAAAAATAGTGGTGAGTAATTCCGAAAGGAATTTACCCAATGAGCAGCTGGATATCTTTAAAATAAAATCATTTATCCAAAATATGCCTTATCCCAAAACACAACAATCGTTTTAAATATGATAAACGCTCACAAATATATAACATCATCAAAATAACATTTTCAAGGATAATATCTTCTTTCCACAAAAATATTTGATAAAAAAAACCTTCATCGCATGAAAGTATTTAAATATTTTCATAAATAGTACAAGCCAAAACAAAATTTAGAATTTAAATCCCCTTCTCAAATTATGAGATTCAAAGTAGATAAATCATAGTATAAAATCTTTAACTTCTTAAAGTTCAACCATTCAATTTCCAAACAATTGGTGGTCTAAATTCTCGATTTATCAATAATACAGAATTTCACATAAATTTCCCAAAAGCTCGCAATTCAATACACTACAAAGCTTTATTTCACAATTTACAATAAATATGAAAAATCTCATAAATTTATTTGGTTATCATATTAAGATTTCATACTTTGATTTGTTTTATAATTCTTTTTTCAATTGCCATAAGAGTTGAGATTTTCATTCATTTTCATACTCAGCATTATTATCATTTATCTTTTTCAGTATTGATAATTTCATTATCTCATAATAGATAGTTCTCAACCCTTCTCCCAATGAACAACAATATACAAACAACTCTCTCTCATAACATCTCAACTTTCTTTTCATGGCTCACAACTAGCCAAATCACATATTCATTCACAATAGCATCATATGCATACATTTAAACCACAAGGATTCGCCCTAAAGGCACCTCTAAATCCCTGCATTATCCCAAAGACAGTTATCAATCGAGTGGCCAGCTCATCCCATATACATATACATATATATATATACACACACACACACATATATATATTCTCATTCTCAATTATTCAGGTATTAATCATTGCAAAGATTGTGCATTATTCACGTTCTTAGCAAGGGCATAATTCTGCCATTTTGATACTCTTTATCAATTATTCATAATAATTTATTCTCTTTGTCCGAGACTTAGTGTAATAGGGTATTCAAGAATCTTTTAAGTTCTTTAGTTTAATTATTATCAACAATTATCAATTTTTAAGGATAGGACTCATTTTCTAACATTTTAAATGTTCTGAAATGTTATTCTAATATTTGGTTTATGATTTTGCTTCGATCAGAACAAAAATAGTCAAAATAGGGTGCATTTTAGGTCATAGAGGCACCTCCTCCACACAGAGGCGCCGCCTTCACTGAGCGAAGGCACCGTTATCCCAAGTAGAGGCGTCTGCCTTCCCGTTGTCGAGGTGCCGACTTGCCGATGTGGAGGCACCGCATCCGAGGTGCGCGGGCGTCGCCACTAAGAAGGGGCGATGCCCTCTGGTTCGACAGCAGTAGTAAAATTTCAACAAAAAATCTAGATTTTTGAATAATTAATCATACAAAAAATTTGTATAATAAATTTAAGCTAACATTTAACTCATATACAACTCAAAAACATTACAATTAAGTCTAGATCTAGCCTTAAGAATCCAAACAATATTCAAAACTTCTCTAATATATTCAAACACCAAATATAAATAAAAACTTTATTTAAATAATCCACTCACAAATTTCTCCTACTTGATCTTAATTTGTTCCCTCTGAATTCGAAATTCTTCTAGCTTCAGACCACTTGGTTATCTCCTTCTCTTTTTGCTTCCATCTTCTTCCTCTTCTTCCTTATCTCTTCCCCACACCATACTTCCTTATGTACAATTCTAATAACTCTTCCTCTTCATCTTCACTTTGATCCCTTTTCTTTCTTTTCTCTCCTTATAACTTCATTTACTTTCTCTTGTTTCAAATTCATCCTAAATTCTCTTTTAATTGCATCCTTATTTCCATTCAATTATATCCAAACTTTATTTCTCATATATATATTTTTATTCTTATAAATTCTTATCACAATAAAATATTAATTCCCAACAACATCAATTTAAAATAAGATAATCAACTTCTTAATTATCCATTCCAAATAATGACAATTAACTCCAATTAACTCTAATTTAATAATAATAAATAATCTTTAATTATCATCAATTTAAATTAATCTGGTTCAAGGATAGAAATATTACAATTTTTCCTTACTATAAGAAATTTCATCCTCGAAATTTGTACAAGCATATATATATCTTTACTACACAAGTCCTGGGTATCTATGTCTCATACCCTCTTCTCATTTCCATGTAATTTCTTCTTGAGAGTGATTCTTCCAAAATACTTTGACTAAAGGAATAACCTTATTCCTCAACACTTTTTGTTCTCTAGCCAAAATTGCTATAGATGCTTCTTCATAACTTAAATTCTCTATTAATTCCACAGGTTGCTCTTTCAAAATATGAGTGTGGGGTCATTCTATATCTGCTTAACATAGATACATGAAACACATTGTGCACTCTCTCAAGAGTTGAGGGTAAGGCTAATCGATAGGCGACTAGCCTAATTCTTTCAATAATCTCATATAGTCCTATAAACTTAGGACTCAACTTTTCTTATTTTCCAAACCTTATCACCCCTTTCTATAGAGATATTTTCAAAAATACTTTATCACCCATATTAAACTCAATATCAGTTCTCTTTAGATTGGCATAACTCTTGTGCCTATCCTGAGTTGTCTTAAGATTGGTTCTAGCTATCTGAATCTTATCTGTAGTGATCTGAACCAATTCAGGACCTAATAATTTCCTCTCTCCTACTTCATCCCAGCAAATAGGAGTTCTACATCTCCTACCATACAAAGCCTCAAATGGTGCCATGTTCAAACTGCTTTAATAACTATTATTGTATGCAAACTCCATCAATGGCACTTGTTTATCCCATTTTATACTAAAATCTAAAGAACTAGCCCTTAATATATCTTCTAGCACTAGAATGGTCCTCTCAGATTATTCATCAGTTTGAGTGTGAAAAGCTGTATTAAATCTCAATCGAGTACCTAGTGCCTCTTGCAAACTTGGCCAAAATCTTGAAGTGAATCTTGGATTATGATCTGATACAATAGAAATTGGCATTCCATGCAACCTTATTATCTCTTTAATCTACAACTCTGCCAATTTATTCAAACTATATGTTATCTTAATCGGTAAAAAATGAGCAGATTTTGTTAATTTGTCCACAATCACCCACACTACATCATTTCCTTGCTGCGCCCTCGGTAATCCTACTACAAAGTCCATGGTTATATGTTCCCATTTCTATTCTGGTATCGACAATGATTGCAATAAACCAGCTGGGTGTCTATGTTCAGCTTTGACTTGTTGACAAGTCAAACACTTAAAAACATATTCTGCAATGTCCTTCTTCATCCCTCTCCACCAATAATTCTCTTTTAAATTCTGGTACATCTTGGTACTTCCAGAATGTATCGCATATGCAGAATAATGTGCTTCTTTTAATATTTCCCTTCTCAATTTCTCTTTATCTGGTACATAAATTCTCTTTCACATTTTTTTCACTCCTTGATCGTCGCAACTCAAATCTTTATTCTTCATACTTTTTACATCTTCAAACCATTGCAACACTTTATCATCGATCTTTTGAGCTTGAGCAATCCTTTCCATTAATAATGGCCTCACCTTCAAGGTGGCTAAAATACAGTCAGGTGCATATACACCAAGCTCAACGTTCATTTTCCTGAGTTCAATTAACATGGGCATCCTAATAGTGCATATGTAATGCAAATTCCCAGCCAATTTCTGACTAAGAGTATCTGCCACCACATTGGCTTTACCTGGATGGTATTCGATCGTACAATCGTAGTCCTTCAGCAACTCCACCCACCTTTTTTGCCTCAAATTCAAGTCCTTCTAACTGAGAATATACTTGAGACTCTTGTGATCAATGAATATTTGGCACGTTTCCCCATAAAGATAACGTCTCCATATCTTTAAAGCAAAAATCACCGCTGCCAATTCCAAATCATGCGTGGGATAGTTTTACTCATGAGATCTCAGCTGTCTGGTTGTATAAGTAATAACTTTGCCTTCCTACATTAACATACAACCTAACCCTTGTCTCGAAGCATCACTATACACCATAAATCTACCACATTCCATTGGTAAAGTTAAAACAGGTGTAGCAGTAAACTTCTCCTTCAGAATTTAAAAACTCTGCTGACATTCAGGAGTCCAATTATATCTAAAATCCTTTCTCAATAACTTAGTCATAGGTAATGCAATTATTGAAAAATCTTGAATGAACCTCCTGTAATATCCTGCCAACCCCAAAAAACTTCTAACTTTTATTACACTCCTAGGTGGTTCCCAATTTACTATAGCCGCAATCTTATTTGGATCTACATATACTCCCTCCACAGAGATCACATGACCCAAAAAATCACTTTATCCAACCAAAATTCACACTTGGTAAATTTGGCATAAAGTTGTCTATCTCTCAAAATACTTAACACAATCCTCAAATGCTCTTCGTGTTCCAAACTAGATTTTGAATACACCAAAATATCATCGATAAACACAATTACAAACCTATCCAAGTAAGGTTTAAAAACTCTATTCATCAAATCCATGAATGTTGCAAGCGCATTCATAAGTCTAAACGACATCACTAAGAACTTGTAGTGTCCGTATCTCGTTCTAAATGCAGTCTTAGGCACATCCGACTCTTTACTCCGTAATTGATGGTACCCAGATCTCAAATCAATCTTAGAAAATACTGTAGCTCCCTGAAGTTGATTAAACAAATCCTCAATTCTTGGCAATGGGTACTTATTTCTAACAGTAACCTTTTTCAATTATCTGTAGTCTATGCACAACCTCATAGACCCGTCCTTCTTTTTAACAAATAATACTGGTGCTCCCTATGGTGAAAAACTTGGACTAATAAAACCTTTATCTAAAAACTCTTACAATTGCACCTTTAACTCCTTCAATTCCACTAGAGCCATCCTATATGGAGCTTGAGATATGGGTGATGTACCCGACAACAATTCAATCTCGAACTCAATTTCTCTCTCAAGGGGTAAACCCGGTAATTCCTCTGAAAATACATCCTCAAATTCATTAACTATGGGTACTTTCTTTAATTCTTTTCTTTTCTTGCTTTTATCTATTACAAAAGCCAAATAAGCATCATACCCCTTTTTAAGGTACTTTATAGCCGTCATAGCCGAAACTATCTTAGTTGGAGATTTCCTATTATCTCCCACAAAATATACTTTCCTACCATTCTCCTTTTCAAATATTACCTTCGTCTCAAAATAATCCACATTGGCTTTATAGCGACTTAACCCATTCTAACTGATCGTTTCCTATTTTCACAATAATATCTCTAGTGATCTTATCATAAATCACACTAACTCCTATAGGCATACTAACCAAAACATGTTCATCTCTATCAAATAATTCTAGCTTATTATGCAGAATAAATGTAGAGGATATAAATGAGAATATTGCACCCGGATCAATTAATATATAGGCTAACTTATTACAAATAGAAGCCATACCTATAATTACTTCTGGTGCATTCTCCACCTCCTTCTTAGTTACTGCATAAATCCTCGCTTGTTGAATATTTTTGGCTGTACTAGTTTGTCCCATAGGCCTCTCCTGAGCTTGTGGAGCCTTATTAGCTTCACTTCTTGCCCCAATGGTCCTTGCAGCAATAGGAGGTCTACCAACTCTCCCAGATCTAGGAGCACTTGACCCTTGCACTAAGGGTTCCCCAAACATACCCTTAGTATATTCACGAGCATAATGTCTTATCTCATTGCATTTAAAACAGCGTACACTACTCCTGGCATAACTGCCCACATGATTCGTCTTGCATAAACTACACCAAGGCAAATTCATTCCTCCTCTCGAAGCATTTCTAAAACTATTCGATCGAAATGAGGGCACTGGTTGCCTCACAGACATCTGACTAGCTTGAGGTCGAAAGTTTTTTCCCAATCACATATTGCCTCACGAATAGGGATTAAATTTGGATCTTCGACTATTGTTACCCCTCCAAGGTGGTTTTGAAGATCCCTCTTATTGATGAGGTTTGGACTTATTTACAGATTCCAATTCCTTGTCAAGTCTCTCCTGTTCCATCGCCTTCTCGACTTAGCCTCGAAAGGTCATACCGGCATACCAATTCAACTTCTCTCTTAGGGATACATGTAGTCCATCCCGAAACTTATTGCTTTTAGCATCCTTTATGGGGTATATATCCTTTGCATACTGGTATAATTCTTCAAATTTGTCCATATAATCCCTAACTGACATCGATCCTTGTGTTAGATTCACAAATGCAGCTTTTCTTTGCTTCTGGAAAGTCTCTGTTAAGGACTCTCTGCCAAACTCTTCCTTGAAGAGTTGCCACGTCAAAGCTTCTCCATATAGATTTCTGATTCTCGTCAGCCAATCATCCGCATTCTCGAACATAAGTCCGTATACATTACTTACTTTCTCAATATTACTAAGTTGCAATGTGTTGAAAGCTTTGTCCACTGTTTTGACCCACTTATCTGCTTGTCCTGGGTTTAGTGTTCCATGAAAGTCATAAGCCCCACACTTTTTTGCATGCTCGATGATATCTCCCAGCTTTTTGTATCTCTCCAGCTCTGCCATCACCGTTTCCATTATTCTCACCAAATCGATAGCATCTATGTATACTACCGGAGCTACTGGCTGGTTTGGCATATTCATAGGTATCTCTAGCGGTGGTGCAATACACATTCCTCGCCCTTCTAGGCACATGCTCAAAGATTGACGCTGAAGCAGCTGACATAGAACTTCCTTGTAAACTATTAGTGTGGACATTTAGTCTATCATCTCTCTTATTGCCAACAAAAGCTGACGATGGAGATGATTCTCTTATGGACATTTGACTCCAATCAGGAAAATTTACTATCTCAACTAGCCTTATTCCATCAGGTTGGACATTACGTCCTCCTCCTCTAGCTCTACTCCTACCACGTCCTCTACCATGACCTCTATCCTGATTCCCAACTATTCCACCTCTAGTTCTTGCCATCTTCTGAAAATTAAAATCACAAAGCTTTAGAAATTTTTATCATCATAATATCTATACATTTCTACGATAATAATTCATCAACTCAATATTCCTCAATGTCCTTAACACATAACACGATATATCTTAGTGTCTACAAAACCTAATAACCTTAAGCTCTGATACCAAACTTATCACGCCTTAACCTCAAACAATATACTATTACACCATTATATATATCCTTTAATCTTAATTATTCAATTTCTTAATCCACCAAATGAGCTCTTAAGGTTATAATAACAATTATGTAATCTTAATCCTTAATTATAACCGATAATCTAATATACTCTTATACAATCATTCACTATACAGATCAGGAGATCTTGATGTAATAATAAAATATTTACTTAAATGTAATGTAATACTTGTACAAATTTAAACCTCAATGTTCAGTAACCATGTTAATAAAATCACTATAATCAAGTAGCCTATAATTACAACTTATTCATTTGAATTCTCGCATTCTTAATATCATCAAACATCATTTCTATCATATATCCATTTATTAGCAATTCTAGATGGCAAGATAATAACTTAGCAAGCACACCAAATATCATATAAAATATAAAGCACTATAATGCTAACCATCCATCCTGACATAAATATATACATCATCAGAATATATACATCAAGAGTACTAGATGCTAATACAAATAATACAGATACACAACATTATTTGTCCTAGCATCTATCTCTAAATAGTCTTGGATCCCTGTCCGGCATAAGATGGTGGTGGTGATGATAGCAGTAGCAGCACATATCCAGGCCCAAAACCCTCAACATAATAACTAGCCCAATGGCTCAAAAATAACTCTGGTGACACGTACTGGAGGGTGTGAAAATGGCTGTAAGCAAAAGCCAAAATAATAAATTCATAAGACTACATCACACTCAAGTGAGGGTAACTTGGACATCCAGCGAGGTGGCGTAGTAGACTCAGAATATAGTGCAGACACTATCGAGGTGCTCCTCTCATACAGATGAGACTCGTGCATCAGCTCCGATGGGCAGGACGGTGACCTTGAATACTAACTCTGCGTCAGTGTTATGACATACTATATACCTCACCAATGTCTCAGCTGCAGTAACCTCATAAACTATGGTAACCTACTGTACTATCATGTCTTAAGCTATAGACTCTAACTAAGCTGTGAAAAATATTTTAAAAATAGTGGTGAGTAATTCTAAAAGGAATTTACCCAGTGAGCAGTTAGATATCTTTAAAATAAAATTATTTATCTAAAATATGCTTTATCCCAAAACACAGCAATCATTTAAAATCTGATAAACGCTCACAAATATACAGCATCATCAAAATAATATTTTCAAGGATAATATCTCCTTTCCACAAAAGCATTTGATAAAAAAAAAACCTTCATCGCATGAAAGTATTTAAATACTTTCATAAATAGTACAAGCCAAAAAAAATTTAGAATTTAAATCCCCTTCTCAAATTATGAGATTCAAAGTAGATAAATCGTAGTATAAAATCTTTAACTTCTCAAAGTTCAACCATTCAATTTTCAAACAATTGGTGGTTTAAATTCTCGATTTATCAATAATACAGACTTTCACATAAATTTCCCAAAAGCTCGCAATTCAATAAGCTAAAAAGCTTTATTTCACAATTTACAATAAATATGAAAAATCTCATAAATTTATTTAGTTATCATATCAAGATTTCATACTTTGATTTGTTTTATAATTCTTTTTACAATTGCTATAAGAGTTGAGATTTTCACTCATTTTCATACTTAGCATTATTATCATTTATCTTTTTCAGTATTGATAATTTCATTATCTCATAATAGATAGTTCTCAACCCTTTTCCCAATGAACAACAATATATAAACAACTCTCTCTCATAACATCTCAACTTTCTTTTCATGGCTCACACTAGCTAAATCACATATTCATTCACAATAGCATCGTATGCATACATTTAAACCACAAGGATTCGCCCTAAAGGCACCTCTGAATTCCTGCGCTGTTCCAAAGATAGTTCTCAATCGAGTGGCCAACTCATCTTTCCCAACTTATCCTATATACATATACATATATATATATATACACACACACACACACACACACACACACACACACACACACACACATATTTTCATTCTCAATTATTCAGGTATTAATCATTGTAAAGATTGTGCATTATTCACGTTCTTAATAAGGGCATAATTCTGCCATTTTGATACTCTTTATCAATTATTCACAATAATTTAGTCTTTTTATCCGAGACTCAGTATAATAGGGTATTCAAGAATCTTTTAAGTTCTTTAGTTCAATTATTATCAACAATTATCAATTTTTAAGGATTGGACTCATTTTCTAACGTTTCAAATGTTCTAAAATGTTATTCTAATATTTGGTTTACGATTTTGCTTTGATCAGAACAAAAACCGTCAAAATACGGTGCATTTCAGGTCACAAAGGCACCTCCTCTGCACAGGGGCGCTGCTCTCACTGAGCGGAGGCGCCGTCATCCTAAGTAAAGGCGTCCGCCTTCCCATTGCGAAGGCGCTGACTTGCCGATGTAGAGTCGCCGTCCTCGCTGAGCGAAGGCACCGCATTCGAGGTGCGCAGGCGTCACCACTATGAAGGGGCATTGCCCTTGTGCCCTCTGGTTCGACAGCAGCAGCAAAATTTCAACAAAAACTCCAGATTGTTTCATAATTAATCATACCAAAAATTCATATAACAAATATAAGCTAACATTTAACTCATATGCAACTCAAAAATATTATAATTAAGTCTAGATCTAGGCTTAAAAATCCAAACAATATTCAAAACTTCTCTAATATGTTCAAACACCAAACATAAATAAAAACTTTATTTAAATAATCCACTCATAAATTTCTCCTACTTGATCTTGATTTGTTCCCTCTGAATCCGAAATTCTTCTAGCTTCAGACCACTTGGTTATCTTCTTCTCTTTTTGCTTCCATATTCTTCCTCTTCTTCCTTATCTCTTCCCCACACCATACTTCCTTCTATACAATTCTAAGAACTCTTCCTCTTCATCTTCACTTTGATCCCTTTCCTTTCTCTTCTCTCCTTATAACTTCATTTACTTTCTCTTGCTTCAAATTCATCCTAAATTCTCTTTCAATTGCATCCTTATTTCCATTCTATTAAATCCAAACTTTATTTCTCATATATATATTTTTATTCTTTTAAATTCTTATCAAAATAAGATATTGATTCCCAACAACATCAATTTCATACAAGATAATCAACTTCTTAATTATCTATTCCAAATAATGACAATTAACTCCAATCAACACTGATTTAATAATAATAAATAATCCTTAATTATCATCAATTTAAATTAATCCGGTTCAAAGACACGGATGTTACATTTAATTTTGTTAAAAATGTTCCGATTTCATCAATCGTTAGCAATTTTAACAAAAATTGACATTTGGTCGAAATAAAAAATTTTTTTGATGTAGCATCCATAAAAATGTTAAATTTATTTTTTATATATTGTAAAATCTATAAAGATCTATTAGTGTAAAAAATTTAAATGTTTGTGACTTTTGGCAAGTTTATTTATTTTTAATTTTTAAAAATAATATTTCAATATAAAATCATTTTATCAAAATTAAATAAAAAGTATTGATGTGATAATTAAAAAATTAAATTTATATGTGATAAAATTTTAAATTTATAATTGACTATTGTTTTAATAATCATTGAAAAGTTATATGTACATGTATGTGTGCGTAGTAAAATATGATTTTTTTTGCATTTTAAAATTAGCTATTTTTTACTACTTTAAAATAAATAAGTATGAAATAATTAAAAATTTTAAAGTATCTAGAGTAATAATTTTTCACTTAAAAAATCTTTAATTTTTAAAATTATTATAATGAAAGTCATTTATGAATTTAAAAATTTATCAGTAGTAAATTTACTTCTTTTATTACTGTATTTGTATTTTTATTTAATTTTAAATAAATAAATATTTATATTAATTAATTGGCTATATAATAATATTTTATGAAAATTTAAATTTTGGGATAAAATTGTCAAACATTTCAAACGTTTAGATTTTTTTTTAATACTAATAGACCATTATATATTTAGAAATTAAAAAAGGTAAATTTAATATTTTAGAAGATGCCATGTAACATTTTTATCTAATTTTGATAAAAAAAAATTATTTGTACAAAAATTTCCAAATATTTGCTAAATTGATCCGAGCATTTTTACCAAAATTAAAAGTTAGAATAAAATTATAAAATGTCGCAAAAGTTTAAATTTTTCGCACCCATAGTCTGATGTATATGTTTTATACTTTTAAATATACTATTTTATATATATTGGACAAAAGTTTGTATAGTTCTCCTTTAAATTTTGTGAACTTTTTCAATATGATAAAAGAAAACTTATTCCATAAAATTAGTATATATGGCGCACTAAACAAGTAACTAAAAGGGATAAATCAAATCTTAGATAAAATTAGTATATATGGTGCACTAAACAAGTAACTAAAAGAGATAAATCAAATCTTAGATATAATCTTGAGCAATATGACATTTAAAATGTTATTTTTTTATTTGTCACATTAAATTGTAGTTTTTTTTTAAAAAAAAATTGTACATTGTAATATTTTATTGTGTAGAATTTTTAGACTTACTGGATAAATTAAAAAGAATAAGTATAAAAAAGGGATAACAACATTTACAGTCCTAAAAGTTATATCGTTTTTACAAATAAGTCATGAATGCTTAATTCATAACAATTAAATTCAGTAAGTATTTAAAAAAATAACTGTTAGTCATATACTGTTAATTTTAACATATTAAGCACATGTGGCATCTATGTCGTCAGGTTACCATCCACCTTAGCATCCCATGTACAACTCACCAGCCACTTAGGATGTCCCCTTACTAGCCTTTGTTCTTACGTTTAAGGGGAAATTAGGGTTCTTAAGATATCCCATACTAGCTTTTGTGCAACTCTCAATCGCTCCCGTTACTTTTTCACTTAAATTCAACTCCTCAAAATTACCCATAATTTTTTTCCTTTCTTTTATTTTTACTTGTTAAACCCATCATCCTTTTAAGTCTTAGCATTAAGAGCAAGCTTTGCTTGGGATTAGGTTTTTGGTCGCTAGGCGGTTGTACCTCACTTGGTCTAGGTATAAGAAAGTTGTGGTGGCAATGGTCGTGGTGGTACACAGTGGTTTAAAGTAAAAATCTACTAGGTTTTAGGAATTTAAGAAATGGGTAATAGTAGTTTTTAGTTGCTGTGAAGATAGAGAGGCCTAAAAGTGTTTTTGATGTGCTTATCATGGCTACTCTGTTTTGCAGCAATCGCACTTTTTTTTTTAGATTATGAATTTTGTTTAAATCTTTATTTGCTTTTCATATTTTTGAAGTTTTAGCGTAGACTTCTTAATAAATTAAATTTTTATAAGTTGAAATTGAAAAGATATGGAGTGCAATTTTTTTTTTCTCAATTATGATTGCTACTATAGAGGAGGAGCATGGTTGAAAGAAGAAGAAAAAGAAGAAGAAGCAGCATCAAATGCATGCATGGACATAGTGGTTTTAATATTGCAATTGCAAAAGAAAATCAAGGTTTGCCCCAAAAATAATTGATAGTAATGTATGTGGGTATGGACATGATTGGGTTTGATTTTTTGATTTACTTTTCAAAATTATTCAAAAATATTTTTTTGTCAACTTTAGAGGAAAATAAAACAAATTGAAAACATATGGATTGTAAGTTCAATAAAAGATCAAAGCAATATGATTTCTATTTTGAATGTTTTTTTTTTTTTTTTAAGAAAAAGTCGCGTAGGCAATGATTAAAAAGATAAGTGGATGGTTTCAATCCACATGGTGATGACTAAGAAGCCATGTAGGTGAACTCAATGCCACATATGCATTATCAGTTACATTTAATGGTCAATTTTTCAAAATACTTATTAAACTTAATTGTTATGAATTAAGCATTCAAGATTTACTTGTAAAAACAGTACAAATATGTTATCCCTATAAAAAACTATTATATGGTTTAATGCATTGACATTTTTGATTTTATAGTATTTTTTGCAACACTTTAGTACCCTATGAATTATACTGTTAGCAAATAAAGGTAAAAAACACTAACACAATTTATATGTACTAACATGTAAGGGCCAAAAGCACTAACATGTTGGCACCTACATCAGTATATGTAACCAGTGTTAGTACTTTTGACCCTAATTTGTTAATGGCATAACGCATGGGGCATTGAAATGTTGTGAAAAATATCACAAAACTAAAAGTGCAAAGTGCGCGTGTATATATATATATAAACTAGGAAAAAACACCTACTCGTCGGCTGACTACATAGTTCTTTGGACAAGGACTTGATCTCTTGTTGTGGTTTTCAACGATCCATCACAAGATATGCAGCATTTTAGGGATGATAAACTCTAAATTATGAACACCACTTACTTGCATATATCTCCAAACCCAATTAATTAATACGGACAAATTATCACAATTAGTGTAATAAAACCGAACCAAGAAAACCGACTAACTGAACTTCCTGAAAATTTATAACCAAACTTAACTGACTATAGACTAAAAATCGAGCCGAACCGACTCAGTTTGATTCGGTCAGTTTTTCGGTTTATTCATTTTATTTTTTAAAGTGTATTTTTTAATTATATAACTAAAAAAATATTTTTTATTTATAATTTTAATATTTATGTATAATTTTTCTAAATTAATATATTTTATTTAATATTTTATAATATATATATATTGGTTTTTTCAGTTTTTCAAATTCAAAACTGAAACCAAACTGACAGACTGAATTTTTTTTATATCTAAAACTAAAATTATATCGAACCTATATATAACCGAACCAATCGGTGCAATTCGATTAATCGGTTTTTGATTTTTTCTGCACACCCCTACCCCATCTGTGTATAATATATATGCAAAAATATTTGGATTGATGTGAACAAGACAATTGGTACTAATAGCTGTATCATAACTTGTGACCATTATAGTTAAAAGTTGAAATTGCTCTACTTTATATGCATAGTCAAATGGGTAGATAGTGCACATGGTCACCAAAGAAAATCCAAAAGCTTCATAAAATATCAATTAAATTACACCTTAATAATTCAATTAATAATGCAAAAGTTTTTTATAATTTTGTCCTATTTAGGCTGCACTAATCCTCTTGGGCAGAGAGGCAGCTCCCACTAATGAATATCACAAATTGATTAACAAATAAATTAGTGAAAATTTCATGATCATGGAAATAGCCATGCAAATCATATCAATTCAGTGTGTTCTTAATAATTCAATAAAATAAAATTATTCCCATTTACAAGTTGATACAAAAATGAACTGGAAGAAGAGGCATTGGATTTTGAGACATAAATTATCTGCGCATGCTTCAATACTAAGGGTTTAGCCAATAATTTTGCAAGAATTTGTTGTAAGCACATCCAAAATTGGCTAAAATAATATATGACGGTGCTCCAAATGCTACAGATCATTGTTATATATATATGTATGTATATATATATATATGTATGTATATATATATATATATGTATGTATATATATATATATATATATATATATATATATGTATGTATATATATATATATATGTATGTATATATTTTACTAGCTTATCTGGCTTAATTACGGTTTGTCTTGCAGGCCTTTAACTTTGCATTCAAAGATTACTTTAAAAGCCTTTTCAACTTTAAGAAGGACAGAGAGGGATACTGGAAGTGGTTTGCTGGTAACTTGGCATCAGGTGGTGCT
>CATIWO010143764.1:0-11096 GCA_949673435.1 Macaranga tanarius | reverse complement strand
TCAAAATTGATATTAGATTATAAAAAAGAAATAAGGATATATTTAATTTTTTCATAAAATAGAATTTTTTACTGAAAAATAAATATGTTTTTACAAAGTAAAATAATTCAAAAAGTAAAAAGTTTTATAAAAAGTGTGATTAAATAGAATATTTTGAATCTTTTAATTATTAAGTAGCTATTTTAAATAGAAAGTAATTATATAATACAAATTAAAGAATAAAAAAGTGAAAAAATTCAAACAAATAATTTATAAAAAATAAAAATGTTAAATACAAACAGATAATTTATCAAAAAAATAAAAATTTTATTGATAAATTATCTGTTTGAATTTTTTGTTATAATTATTTTCTACTTATAATAGCTCTTTAATAATTAAAATATTTTAAATATCCTATTTAATTGCACTTTTTACAAAAATTTAACTTTTTAAATTATGTTACTTTGTAAAAATGTATTAATTTTTTGTAAAGAATTTTATTTTATAACCTTGTATAATTATCAAACTCATTCATAAAAATATATAATATTTATTTCTGTTTTATAATCTAATATCAATATAATCGATTATCTAATTATTTATTTAATATTCTAAAAATTAATTTTTTTGAAAATAAATTATATATTTAAATTTACACATTAAATATAAAATATAAATAAATTTTTAAATACTAATTTGTTGCATTAAAGTAAATTTTAAAATACATATCCAAATAATTAAAAACATATTAAAATTTATAACTAATAACGAAATCTACTATGCCTAAGATTGTAAAAAAAAATTTACATTTTTTAGATAAAAACTTGCAAATATTAATGATTTTTATTTTTTATATTTTTTTATTTTTAGTATAAAAATTTAAATATATATTTAAGACTCAATATATATTACACATTTTAAAAAATAAATAATTCATAAAATAATTAAAAACATATAAAAAGTTAAAATGTTGCATTAGCTAATAAAAGAATCATTTAAGAGTAAGGATAGTCATGTCATTTAAATTACTAAAAAATCAAATATGGAGTACATTTATAAATAAGTAGAGTGCAAAAATCTCCACCCGTATATACATATATGAAAAAACACATTTTGATTTTCAGTATTTTTAAATTTTTTCATATTGTACTTTTCTATTAAATTTTTAGTACATTGCAACTTTTCATTCTTAATTTTTAACACATTATATCTTTTCATTTTCAGTTTCTGGCACATTAAACCTTTATTGAAAAATGGATAGTTAAAAATATCCAAATTAATCTCTATAATTTTAAAAATTTTCTATTTAATTTTTATAATTTTTATTATTAACAATTAAGTTCATACAATTATCAAAATAATTCAATTAAACTTATTAAAAATTTTCAAAATTATATATTTTTTATATCATTAAGATGTCAATCATATATTTCTAATAGATTTATAATACTAAAAATTTATGTAGTTATAAAAATTGTGACATATCTTAATTGTGCATTAAATATTTATATAATTAATACAAAAATATGATAAAAATTATGCATAAAAAATTTCTAATCAATAAAAAAAAATATGAGATATTTAATAAATAAAATACTAGTGAAAATTATAAATTTAAATTTTGTAATTTTAAAGATAATATTACAGTAAATTAAGGTTTTTCATACGATTACTTTTTTTTTTTACTAAGTAAAGTACTTTTTGCTAATAACCACCGCTAGATGATAAAATATACTTTCGTTCTATGGTGATAAAAATAAAGTAAAATAAAAGTAGCCAAAAAATAAAGTCACCCAAGATTCTTCTGCAAATTAATATTTTATTTATTTAAAAAATTTAATTAATAGAATTATTAATTTATTAAATATTAATTGTAAGAGAATCGTATGCAATAATATTTTATTTATTTTTATTTGACAAATGTTATAATTTTGCATTAATATTTTATTTATCAAATAACTTATGTATTTTTTATTGATTAAAAAATTTATTATGTATTAATTTTTGCCATATTTTTGTATTAATTATATAAATATTTAATGCACAATTAAAGTATGTTATAATTTTTATAATTTTATATATTTTTACTATTATAAATCTATTAGAAATAGATGATTGACATCTTAATTAGATAAAAAATATATAATTTTTAAAATTTTTAATAAGTTTAATTGAATGATTTTAGTAATTGTATGGACTTAATTGTTAATAATAAAAATTATAAGAATTTAATAGAAAATTCTTTAAATTATAAGAACTAATTTAAATATTTTTAACTGTAAATTTTATAATAAAAGCTTAATGTGCTAGAAATTGAGGGTGAGTAGATGCAATGTATCAAAAATTTAAAGAATAAAGTTCGATTTGACCCTTGAATTTTATGCAAAAAATCAATTTGGCCCAAAATGACATTTTTCGACAAATTAACCCAGAATTTGCACCTAATGTATCATTTAAGCCCAATTTTTGATATTTATGGCACGTGTAATACACATTAAGTGTAAGTTCACCTTTTTCATCAAATTACCCCCTGAACTTTGTAATAAAAGTCAAGTTACCCCTAAAAATTTTATTTGCACCCCTGTTGCATGAAATGTAAAAAATTATCACAATAAAAATTACAAATAACTCCCTGCTAGTTTAATTAGTTAACAAATTAGTCCATACTTTCATAAAAATATTTAATAAGAAAAATTAAAAATTTTATTTTTTAAAAATTCAAGCCCTTAATTTTTTATAGTATATTATATTATTAGACAAAATTATTTAGTCACTAATAATTTTTAATAATATTAAAATAATATAAATATTTAATACTAATATCTTTTAGCAAGTGATGTAAAATTCAACTAATTACAATAAATTCATAATAGATAAATTTAAGGTATATTTTATTATGAATAAAAAAATAAATTTATAATATTTTAAAAATGTCCAGGTAGCTATAGGTTGCTAATAATCATATGTAAAAAGTAATTTTTTTTATTAAAAGTCAATAGTGTATTAATATTTTAGCATAAATTAGTGATGATATTAGTTGATAGAATATTAAAATGTAAAAGAATACGAAAACCATAATATTCAAACATAATAAAAATCATAATACTGATTTTGTTGCAAATCAAAATTACAAAAACACAAAATTCTATGTTTATGTAGAATCTAATAGCATGTTCAAATCATTCACATTAACAAATTTTCCTTTCTTTATTTATTTATGTAAACATGATAAACAATCAGTAACTCACAACAAATACTTATTTGATTAAGTGCAAATTTTCCATTATTTATTTATTTAATTAAGTGCAAAATTACAGTCGTGATCCATAAAGTGTACTCATAATTATGTTACGGCTTACAATATATAAGATTACGATAACCCCATCATCTTATCTAATTATGTAAATAAAAAAATTTAATATAATAATTTTATTGCTTTTGTTTGTTTAAACTACTGATATTTAGAGCTCACTGAACTCCAATTAATTCATTTTAAATAAAGTATAATTATAAAAGCCATAAAAAATTTTAACAACTAATTTAATGTGATTATATAAATCATAGTTTTGAATTCGAGAACTCACTTAAGTGAGTGAATAGATTGTAATTTTTAGATGACTATTATAAATACTAGAGGATGGGCTAATTAAAATGGGTGAAGTTTGGACATTGATTTATTGCTCCATTTGAAAATGCAGTCGACACCTTTTTTTTTTTTTTTTAAAGGGTTGGGTCAGGCTGAAATGGGTGTATGTTCGAAACTTTGTAAGTGGATTTGATTTACCCACCATGAACCTGGTCCAGCCCTCCTAGTGAGCATGTCTACTTGTTGTCTTCCAGCAAATGAAAGACACAAAGTCCATGCTAACTTAAGGTCTATTAACATTGTTCTGTGAAGCCAATTTTTGAAAAATTGAATTTTTATTATTTTCACTTATTTTTGGTTGAAATATGATTAAATCACGTTTTTTTTCCAGAAGTTAGATTATGAAAAGGTAGCTACAAATCTAATTATGAGTGATCTGATTAATATTTTCACTTATAAATATTTTGAGTACTCACAGCTGTAACATTTGTGAAACTTTATCATTTGTAAGAATTGTGAAGAACAATATTAGTAAAATTTTATTATATTTACGGTGTATGATAAAGGAATGGCTGTTGTGTAGATCCCTACTGTCCATTTGATCTCCATTGAATAAAGAAAATATTAGCTATTCCTCCTAAAATTATCTTCTATGATTTTCAATAGAAACCAACAAAAACACACATACTAGATGTGAAAATCTTCTTTTTATTTATCATCATTGTTTACTTTTTCCTTTATCAAGTTTGCTAAAATGGTGAATTTTCTGTCAAACTCCGGGTGACTATGTAGCTGAGAATTGTGTGAACGAGTTAGCTAAGACATGGAGGTGTGTTATTTTGAGGAGACAGATGGGGACATGTCATCTGCTTAATTTATGCAATCTGCATTTAAAATGTTGCTAAATTTTGGCATTGCAACTAAGCTCTATAATAGCCAAGAGTCCTTACAGAAGAACAGTTGAAGAAAGCTTTGGGATGAATTGTAGACTGGTATGGCATTTGGGGTGTCGCCAAATTAAGCAGTGAACATAACAAAATATATATATCAAGATCTTATTGATATTTATATCATCGTCTTAATGATTGAATTAGCATTGAAGCTAGATTTTGATTATGGTAGCTAAATTTCACAGTCGTAAAGATGTAATTTTAACTTGTTCTTTATTTACTTGACATCATACAGGCTAAGCAATAGCATATTCCTCCAGGATCAGAAAAGGAAAAGGGAAACAAGTGATATAGTTTTTAGGCATAACTATTAACCAGGCAACAAGAAGCTGCACCAGATGTGTTAGTAAATAAAACCAAGTCTGCAGAAGAAGGCTGGAAAAACTATCAGTAAAGCGCAAATCTGATGCCGGTAGAGAATGAATACAGCAATAGTTCTTCTCATTCTTTAAAAAGTAATCATTGCGATACCGATGTCTTTTGATTTAAGTGGTAAAAAGTTTAAATTCTTTTAAATAAAATCTTGAGTTTGAGTCTTGTGTACGGAAAAATATACTCTAAGAGAGAGCAAAAGGTGTCCACCTAACTTGATTTGAATTAGACGACTTGGAATGAGCAAAAAAAATCCATCCAGTTCGATTTGAATTAGTTGGGATTTTCATAACTACTGCATACCATAAATAATTACCAAAAGAAAAATGATTGCTGCCATCCATTTTTGGTCACGGTAAAACTCAACATTCGGCAACATATATACGAAGTACAAAACATATATACAATTTCGAGCATGCATTAGGATTAAGTGATTAGATACTTAGCAGAACATGAACCCTGATAAAATATGACACATAATGCAGGACCATCTATAGCACTGGCAAAAATGGTTAGATGTACTATAAGCTAGCCAATGCAATCTTTAGCAAGAAAAGTAAAGAAGACGTATTTATATCAAACCAACACAAATCATTAAAAAATATATGCCTACGAAAATAGAAGTCACTGCATAGATAATAATCTCAACTTCTTATGGCACCATCAATTCAGTACATTCCAGGTATTAGCCATATATCATAGATTTCATCTCACTACTAGAAAATAGGATTTTACCGACGAATTTGCTCCTTACCGACGGATTCTGTTCCGTCGGCAAAAAGCTCGTCGCTAATTATTACCAACAGATTTTCAAAATATGTCGGTAAATTAGCGACGGAATTACCGACGGATTTGAATCCGTCGGTAATTAGTAATTTTGGGTTTTTTTAAAAAAATAATAATAATAGTTGTATAATTATTTATTAGATTTTTAATATGACTGTGGCTATTGTAAATTATATAAACATTAATAATAATTTAAATAGAAATTATAATCCTATTTAAAAAAATATAAATAAATATATTTGAAACATAAAATAATATGATAATAAAATAATAATATAGAAATAAACGTACAAATTTATCAATTATTTCAAAAATATGTTACATAAACAGTGTGAAAACCTACTGGTCTGCTAAATCTGTAGTATGATCTGGACCAAGATCACCCTCAGCATCTGAAGGAGCTGTGTGTGAAGGTGGAGAAGGAGATGAGTGCGGAGGTACAAGAGGTTGCATACCAGAAGTGTGTGCCTACCTTGTGAAAGTCTCTAGCTCGCGTCGGAATATGCTAACCTACTCATCATATTCATGGCGAAACTCAGCTCGAACAACCTCTAATCTACTCTGTACAGACCTCTCAACCGTATCATCAAAAGCGGCCTGAGTAGGAAACATGTTCTGCATCGAGGATGTCACACCAGTAGCGCGGGAACTGCTCGCATAGTATGTCGACACTGAAGATCCAACACCGTAGATTCGTTGTTTTTGTACTCCTTCAGCTGCTTGAAGGAAAATCTGATTCTCATCAACTTCAGGTGCCTCTCCTCCCTCCTTTGCTGGTTGCGAAGCGGCAGCCATCATCTCTTCGAAACGCGCCTTAATCAAATGAAAAAAATCAAATACATTATCATATCATATAATATGTGCAAAAACTACTTACACATGTACATTATTTATTTATGGCCACTGAACATAATATAATACCCAGTGAAAATATTTTCATACTTACATTAACTATCTCTGATCTCTTATCAATAAATTTGCTTCTATCTGACTTGCTGGTGTGGGTGGCCTTGAATAATTTATATGCGCTTGGTCGCACTCCATCCTGGCCAGTCTGCATATTATTTACAATTTTAACAAATGAATAATATATTATATTATTATAAATAAAAATAAAGAATATAATGAAATAATTAATATTAATACATTAATATAGTTCACAATGGCATGCATTATCAAATAATAATTAATTAGCTATTTATTGCATATAATTTTTGACATTTAATATTTCGTACGTACCATAGCTCGCTCATGGTCACACATAGATCTAGACCCTCTTGTGTGCTTCGAAGGACCTGTACCTGGACCGGATTTTTTAGTTAGCCGATTTTTGCTTGCTTGGGTATGCTTTTCAATATAATGTTATTGCGACCATTTTTTTTGCCAAGCTCTCTACACATCATTAGATATCGACTTCTCCTGTGTAGAAGTCAATCTGATCTTGAGTAAGTGCTGCCCACTGCCACCCTTCTGCGAACCAACATGTTTTGCAGATGTCGGTGCAAATCCTTGAAACTATGCCGCTTGGGTCTAATCGTTCTCTTCTATTTTTATATTACAACATAAAACAATATCGAACACAAATAATAAATACAATTAATACTCTAATCAACTCAAAATATACCATTTACATGCACTATTCAGAGAGAAATAACAACTAAACCTTAAGTTACCGTAGCAAATAATAAAACATCCTACAAGTTCATAGACTTGTATTAATACTTTCGTTTTCAACAATATTTACACATTTAAGATTATAAAACGTTCATACCATTGCAATTAATATCACATTAATACCCTTCAGTCATGTACTTGAATTTAAATTGTACCTTACTCTATCAATGCTTACAAATGTGCAATCCCCGGGATGAGGGGGCTGAACTTCTTCCTCCGGCTGATGTAGGTCCTCTTCCTCTAATGGTAATGCTGCTGTGGGGGATATGCAGATGAAGTTGAGGGTACCACGGCACTAGATGAAGACGCCGTAGTGGCTGCAGAAGGTGAACTATGCTGAGAAGTGCCCCGTCCTCCAGTGCGACCTCTGCCAGTTGTCTCTCTACCTGATCGACCTCCTCCAGGATGCCTCATGTCTAAAAAAACATAATCTAAAGTTAGACAATAAAATATTAAAAAATTTATATCACATATATTCTAAAACATCAATGCAATAAAATTAATAATATACAATGAACATATGCATAAAATAAATAAATTTACATTTATTATTTTTCCAACATCTTTTTTTAGTACATTACATAAACATCAAAATTACCTCACTGACGTACAGTCCAAACTTGGACTCGAGGCAATAGCTATCCTCAGAAAAAAATCTATAATAAAGCATAAAAAAATAAAATAAGAATGTATTTCTTAACGTATATAATCTTTCAAAAAAATTATACTACATATAAAGACAAATGAAGAAAATTTACGAGAATTTTACCAAAAATTCGGCAGAACCTCCTCTAAAATAATTATATCTCCCTACTAAAGTAGGATCAATCCTACAATAAAACACTAACAATTCTATAGAACATCACAAATGCACAAAAAAAATACTAATTATTTTTTATCATCGCATTTTATATAAAAAAAATGTCTATCTCTATAAAAAATCACAATATATATATATTCTATAGAACATCATAAATGCACAAAAAAATATAAAATATTTTTTATCATCGCATTTTATATCAAAAAAAAAATGTCTATCTCCATAAAAATTATAAATAATATATATATATATATATTCTATACAACATCACAAATGCACACAAAAACACCAAATATTTTTTATCATCACATTTTATATCCAAAAAAAATATTTATCTCCATAAATAATCACAAATAATATATACAACAACATCACAAAATGTATATCTCTATTACCTAACTAATTTAAGAATAAATATTAATTAATTTATTTATAATTAAAGTATAATGTGTTTACTACCAACTAAACAATTATAAATTAATGTCATATATAAAAAATATATAAAAAAATTATTTCAACCATTTATACCATGACCTAACTAATTTATGCATAAATATTAACAAAGTTGTTTATAATTAAAGTATAATGTGTTTACAACCACATAAAAAAGTATACAATAATATAATAAATATACAAAAAAATTATTCAATTACCTAAGAAATTTCAAAAAAAAAATTTCAATAACCTAACAAATTAGAAAAAAATTTATTCAATTACATTAAAAATATAAAAAAAAATTTCAATTACCTAACAAATTCAAAAAAATTTATTCAATATATAACCTAACAAATTAGAAAATAAATTAATCAATTACATAACAAATATAAAAAAAAATTTCAATTACCTAACAAATTTAATCAATTATTTTTTGTTAACATAATCATACACATTTAATTGATTTAATTAATTACAATTAAATCTAAAAATAATGCATAAATTAAAATAACCCATTGATAACTCACCGGAAGATCGAAGCCGCCGGTGTGGGAGGAGGAAGAAGCCGCCGGAATGGGAGGAGGAAGCAACCGGCGTGAAGGGGAGGAGCAAGAAGCACCAGCTGGGCGCGCGGCAGGCAGAGGGAGAGGCTGGCTGAAGGTCGGGCGGGGCGGCGGGCGGCGAGCAGGGAGGGAGAGAAGAGAAGG
The DNA here is from genome assembly GCA_949673435.1 of Macaranga tanarius. Taxonomy (NCBI): domain Eukaryota; kingdom Viridiplantae; phylum Streptophyta; class Magnoliopsida; order Malpighiales; family Euphorbiaceae; genus Macaranga; species Macaranga tanarius. Next base: position 1,787 of record CATIWO010143764.1, on the reverse strand, counting down.
GCCGGGCGGAGGGAAAAAAAATTATGGGAAGAAGAAATATTTTTCTTTTTTTTAATATACACTCATTTAGCGACGGACACTTAGTCCGTTGTTAAATCCGTCGCTAATTAGCGACGGATTCAAGTGTCCGTCGCTAAATTAGTCGCCAATTTATGGCGCCCGAATTTTTTAGCCTTTTAGCGACGGACTTCAATTTCCGTCGCTAATTCGTCGTTAATTTATTTTCCTTCGGTAATCCGTCGCTAATTAGAGACGAAAATGTGTCCGTCGGTAATTTGATACATTCTAGTAGTGATTTTAAATACATTATTTTATTATATTTTAATAAATTAATTTTTTGTAGTATTTTTAACAATTTTTACATTAATTTTTCTATTTTTTTGGGTAATTATGTCACACCTTATCCTTAATTTAACCACTAATACTTAATTATATACAGTAACCATAATTATTAAATTCTTAATACACTTAATGAGCTTTTAAGGATATAATACAAACACTTAATGACATAAATGAAACCTGTACAAATTAAAACCTTTCATTCTTACATCGATATTCTTACTTATGAACTCGTCTCAATACAGGTAATGATATCATCACTTAGATAATATTGTTCTTAGAATTTCTATGCCAATTCCTCAACATATTAATTACATACATCCATTCACAATTAAACTTGAGATGGCAACTAATAACATCATAATATACCAAGATCAGATTTATAATTATATATCATAAGCACCGTAGTGCTAACCATCCATCCATACAATAAATATACAATCATCAATATAAATATAATCAGAGTACTAGATGCTAATACAAATAATATATGATACAACATTATTTTCCCTAGCATCTAACCCCGAGGTCATCGGATCTCAATCCGGCACAATATGGTGGTGGTAGCAAAGATAGTAGCAGCAACACAAGTCCTGGCCCAACCCTCAGCAAAGATACTAGCCCAGTGGCTCAAAAATAAATCTCCAAGTAGTAGGCTCAAAGGGTGTATAATGGGCATAGGCAAAAAGACCAAAATGATGCATCCACAAGACTGCATCACACCCATGTGAGGGCGACCTCAACATCCAGGGAGGTGGCATAAGTGATGTAGAAGATAGAATAGACGCTATCCTCATGCTCCTCATGCACGGATAAGACTCGTGCATTAACTCCTATGGGCACAACAGTGACCTTAAACACTAGCTCTACATCCGCATCATGGCAAACTACATACCGTACCTGGGTCTCTGCCGGTGTAACCTCATAGACCATAGATGCCCACTGTACTGCCATAGATGCTAGGCTATCTCTAAGCTGTGAAAAATATTTTAAAAACGGTGGTGAGTAATTCCGAAAGAAATTACCCAGTGAGAAAATAGTATAGTTCTTAAAGCAAGAATATTTATTCAAAATATACTAAACCTCAAAATGCAATAATCATTTGAGTACTGATAAATCGTTACAAGTATTTGCCAATTCAAATTATAAACCATTTTATAATAAATCTTCATTGTACAAAAACATTGGGCAAGACATTTCCATTTCACGAGAATAATCAAATACTTTTAATAATAATAATAAATCCAAATAATCAAGGATATAAATTTCCCTTTTTCCGAAATAAAACTCAAAGCATTTCAAATTATCAAATGCATCCTTGATTTCTTTTAAAAGTTATCCAATAAGGATTATCACAAAATTATAGTCTAAAATGCTTACTTTAAATAAACACAAAATTCATAAAATTCCATAATAGTTTGAAATTCAAAAGCTAAGTAAGCTTTATT
>CATIWO010143714.1:0-16410 GCA_949673435.1 Macaranga tanarius | reverse complement strand
TGCATTTGCAAATCATATTTCTTATTCTTCAATATTATTTGGTCCAAGATGCACAACATTATCCTCCTCTCCCCTGCCCCATTTCTTCAGGACAAAACTTTGATCGAGATTTGGAGAAAAAGAATGAAGTGCATGGGCTATGATATTGACCTTTCTCTGTTGTTTAGTTGCTTTGTTTTTTTCTTTCTTGCAATGGTTTTTTTTTTTTTGAACAAGTATAATCTCTTTACAAAGAAGTAGAAACTAAGTTAATCAATTGTGCAATTTGAATTGTATTTTATTTGTGGTGGTAGAATTGTCCTTTTATTATTATTATTTCATTTCTCCTTCTATTCATCCAAACACAATTATAACATTTCATCTTCTTTCACCTTGTCAATAATTTTTTATCATCCAAATACAATTGGATGTAATATTTCCCTTCCCTTCCCTTCCCCTCTTTTCCCTTCCCTTTATTTTCCCTTCCCTTCCCTTTCTCTATATGTTGCCATGCATAGTGTTAAGGGTTTATTGGGTTCAAGGGTTTATTGGGTTCAACTGTTTATATCAGCTGATAATTGATAGTTGTTGTGGTTAACTGATAGTTGGTAGCTGATAGCTAATAAATATGAATCTATTGGTGAAATTCTGTTAGTTGTTGCTATTAATATGTCAAATGACTATTGAAGGTACAAATTATTTTTAAATATAATTTAACACATTTCTTATAATTTTTTTTTAATTATGTGAATTATTTAAAAAATACATAATAATAAATAATAAATAATAAATAATAATGTATCATCTTTAATTTATTTATTATTAAAATTATTAATAGAAACTATTTAAAAATTAGCTCCAAAATATAAATTTTTAAGAATATTATAGATATAAATATTATAATTATTTAATTGCTAATTATAATTTAAAATAATATTTATTTATTATAAATTATAAAAAATAATTATATGCATTTAATCTAAAAACGTTAGCTGTTATTAATTATTTTTAATAAGGGTAATTTAGTCTAAATATAAAATAAATTTAAATTAGCTCTTAGCTGTTGGAAAAAAATTCCAAAATGAAGCTGATAAAATCTATATCTGTTTTAGATTAAAAAAAAAACTATCAACTATGGATATGGGAATTTCACTAAGCACCTAAAATATAGCTGATTAAATTAAAACTTTTATTACCTACCTACATCAGCTAAATCAAATATCTCCTTAATATTCATTCCTGCTTCATGATTGACAAAAATTTATTTAATTTAGTAAAAATTTGAATACAAAAACTTTTATTGTGAAATACTTTATACAAAAATTTAATAAAATTTTACACTACGAAATCAATCCTTTTGGATTAAATTAGATGATGTTGATGATTTATAAGTACTCTAACCAAGAAAATAATAGTCATTGCATAAAGACCATACCTTGTTTGTCAATACATACAACTATATATATCTCATTAAACTTTGTACCCCAATATTAGTCAAGTTGCCCTAGGTCAGTATTTGATTTCTCAAGTTGGTCTTACTATTTTGGCAATCATGGATTCAATCTTTATATTTGCGTTCCCTTTAATTATAACACCCAACTCCACCAATATCCTTATTAGAAGGTCATACACTTGATCTACCTAACTTGAGTACTGGTATAGTCGAGTATTATAAGATAACTATTCCAAAATTTTCCTTCTCTATTATACATAAATTTCACAATACAAGCCATTGAATACAACCTATAACATACTATTACTAAATATTCTAACTAAACAACATTCTTGAGATTTTTCACTGCTCCTACTTCACCTATCATACATCTAGCTATCTTCCAGACAACTACTCAACTCTAAAAAATTTAATAAATAGGAGTGGTGAGTATTTCTAAGAGAAAATACTTAGTGAGTGAACAAATTATCAAGAAACATAATAATTTAATAATTCTCGATAACTCAATAGAAGAAAACTCAAGCACTCAACTTGTAATGAGATCATAGATAATGATACTATTGTTATTTTAAATAACAAATATAATGTTTATTTTAGTTGTATTTAATTTAATAAAATTTATTTACAATTTAAAGGTACTATCTCACATTCATCCGTCGAGATTTTCTTTGCTTTACATAATATAATAGAGGCTCAAACATTAATTTTAATAAAACAACTCACTACAATATAATCTTATAGCTTTACCATATAGTTCATCATAATAGCATTATCAAAGTAAACTATACATATATAACAGTGATATCAGATATAGTGTGGTCCGACACTACACCGAACGCAATCTAAATAAGTCAGTATACATGCGACAACTTAAGTGTGATCAACACTTAAGTCAATAATAACTCGAATATCACATCCTAATTAATAAATGTATCTGGCCTTAGGCAAGAGCTATACATATACCATATATATGGACTTACATCTACAAGGTAGAAAGTGCACCCGGCCCCAGGCAATGGCTATACACACTTGACAAACTTACATCTATAAAGTAAAATGTGCACATGGTCCCTGGCATCGGCTATACATACTTACCTAAACTTCACCATGCTCTAGACATGGACTTACTATCACTTAGTGTCATATGTGTAGGTGCTCATTGTTATATCATTTTTTAAAAGTTCTTGTATATTCATGCATTATTTTTATTTTCTCATACCTTTCCTTTGCATCCGTTTCCCGTAATATTATTCAAATGTTACTTTATAAATCATCAAAGCCATTCTAACTTGAACATTCTTATTGTAATTTTCCAAAAGCATTCTTATAATTGATTTAAAATAGAACATTTCATTTCTTTAGTCTCTATGTCGGAGACTTAAAAGTTTATCGGATATTATCATTCCTTATGTCTGAACAACTTGTAATCTTCAATCTTACACGTTTCGGTTGATTAAGATTTGATGTTAATTGTATTCATTATTAAACTTAAGTATTAATCTTTCCAACTACCCTTTTCCTTTGAGAAGAAAAGGATTTACATCAACTCAAGTTCACTTATTATGCTCAACCACACAGTTACATATATATGTAACTCAATCACATTTTTCTTGGTGAATCTAGTTCCATTTAGCTTATTTTGGGTCGATTTAAGTGATTTAGGTGTTTATATGGGTGTTGACATCTCTTTAATTGAGTTTAGTTTGTAAAATTTTACATTTAAGCCCATTTTATCATAGGTACTAGCCATTAAGGCACCTCCTCAATACTGAAGCATCGCCTCAGCACACTAAGGCACCACCAGGTTGATTAGGTGTCATCTATTCGACCTGTAGAGGCATTCTGCACTCAAAAATGACATAAATTCAACCAAAAATCCAAGTTTCCACCACCAATTGCTTCATAAACTACCACTACACATATTCTAACCATTCTAGCATATCTATAAGGTGATAATGTGTGCATTATACTTTGAACTCATAATTCAAAACAACATTTTCTCCATAAATATCAAAACTCTAATAACTTGAATTGAAATTAAGAAAACAAACTAAAGAGAAGTCCACTTACAAGATTTAAGCTATAATATCTCTGAATTCTTAGAAGATGAAAACCCTAGCTACAGTGTCTTCATCTCTATCTTCTTCTTCTTCTTTAAACATCTTCTCCTTCTTCTTCTTTTTCCTTCTCTTGCTTTGAAATACAGGAGCTTCTCTTTTTTTTTTAATCCTTTAAGTTTGAATAGCTCACTCTTAAGTCCTTATACAACTTTCTTCTTTCGATTTGATATTTAATCACTTTTAATTACATCCAACTTTTTAAACTTGATTTAATTCTCATTATATCTTCCATAGTAATTTTACCCAAAATAATAATACTCAATTATATTCAATTAAACCTTTCATTCTATTAAATTATTTTTGAGGACACGAATATTATAATTCTTCCCCTCTAAAAGAATTTCATCCTCGAAATTCAATGAACGCTTGCCATATTATTACTAAGAATCTCTTTATTTTAATCTTTATCCTTCTCTTCACTAAACATCACAACCACAATTCCATTCTTTATAATTCTCTACATCACAACTAAATTTAACAATTTTCTCATTTAATTCTTGTACTAATAATATATATGTTTCTTAACAATAACTATTAACTCTAAATTAACAAGTATATCTCAAGATAAATGATTTCTTAGTTCATAAACCTCAAGGTCATAATTATAATTAATATAAATAAAGTTATAATACTACAATTATCTTATCTGCTAAGGGGTCTACCTTACAAACTAGCCATACATTCTATTGCATTACGCGTATTTGTCCTTTTTCTACTCAATTGTTGCAAACATTCTAACTTGCTGAGCATTACCGACAATATTAGCTTCGTGACCTATGGGTCCTTTTTGAGATGGTCCTACATTTGCACTTTCTTTATTTTGCACCACTGCTACTCTATTAGGGTTTGGGGTCTACCTCCCCTTATTGTGTGTGAAGCACTTAGTCCTTGCACCAACCGCTCTACTAATACCTTCTCAGGACAGTCACGAGTATAGTGCCCTATCTCATTACACTGATAACACCGCACTCTTGTGCGTCTACTACAATTTCCTATATAGTTACTTTTACATTCATTACACCATAACATAGTTATTCCTGTATATGTTTTTCTAACACCTGTTTGTCCTGGTTGTGCCATCAGTTGCCTTACCAATACTTGACTTTCTTGAGGTTTACCAATTCCTCCACTTATAATATTTCCTTTCGAACTAAAGGTAAATTTTAATTTCTTATACTCCTTCCAAAATTGCTTATTTGACTCCATTTGTTGTTCAGATTGTGATTGAGTTACTTTTTCTAATTCCTTATCTAACATTTCTTGCTCCATAGCTTTCTCAACCCAACCTCTAAAGGTTGTGCCAGCATACAGATTAAGCTTTCCACACATGGAGACATGTAATCCATCCCTAAACTTCTCACTCTTCACCGCTTTCACAGGATATATATCCTTTGTATATTGGTACAAATCTTCAAACTTGTCAGTATACTCCCAGACAATCATCAAACCTTGTACTAAGTTAACAAAAGATACCTTTTTTTGTTTCTAGAATGTCTCAGTTAAATACTCCCTATTGAACTCCTCTTTATATACTTGCCATGTGAAAACCTCTCCATACAAATTGTTTACCCGGGTTAACCAATCATCAGCTTTATCGAACATAAGGCCATATATATTGCTTACCTTTTCTTCATCACTCAACTATCATGTAGTAAAGGCCTTTTCCACAGTCTTAACCCACTTGTCAGCTTGACCAGTGTTTAAAGTACCATGGAAGTCATATGCTCTACATTTTTTAGCACGTTCGATAATATTCCTTAGTTTTTTATATCTTTCCCTCTCTGACATCACCGTTGCCATTGTACGTGATAAATCTGTGGCATCGATATGTACCACTGGTGGGGCTTATTGATTCGGCATGTTTATTGGCATCATTGGCTACAGTGGTTGGTAGTTATTACGTGCTCTCCTCAATACATTCTCAAAAATTGAGATAGAAGTAGCCAGTACATAACTATCTTGTTAACTACCCATTCGAGCATTACGCATTTCATCCTCTTCATTGCCAACTAATGCTAAGGACAGAGGAATTTCTTATGCCAATGCCCGACTCCTAGTTAAGATATTAGCTAACTCTACTAACTCAGCTCTATCATCTTGGACACCACGTCCTCTACCTCTACCTCTACCTTGACCACGACCACTACTATGACCTCGACCTCCTATATGACCACCTATAATCCTCGCCATCTTTCTAAAATTCAAATTAATATACTTCAATAATTCTTTTTATTAAAGCTTAAATCATTACTAATATCCACCAAGTTCAATTTTTCTTAGTGTCTATAGAACATAATAACCTGCCTCTGATACCAAAATTGTAACACCCAACCCTACCAATACCCTTATTAGAAGGTCGCATACTTGACCTACCTAACTTGAGTACTGATGTGGTTGAGTGTTACAAGATAACTATTCTAAAATTTTCCTTTTCTATTATACATATTTCACAATACAAGCCATTGAATACAATTGTTTAAACCTATAACATACTATTACTAAATATTTAAACTAAACAATACTCTTGAGATTCTTCACATATTATATATATCTAGCTATCTTGCAAATAACTACTAAACTCTGAAAAATGTAATAAAAAGGAGTGATGAGTATTTCAGAGAGAAAATACTCAGTGAGTGAATAGATTATCAAGAAACTGAATAATTTAATAATTCTTGATAACTCAATAGAAGAAAACTCAAGCACACAACTTGTACTGAGATCATAGATAATGATACTATTATTATTTTAAATAACAAATATAATATTTATTTTAGTTGTATTTAATTTAATAAAATTTATTTGCAATTTAAGGGTACTATCTCACATTCACCCGTCAAGATTTTCTTTACTTTACATAATATAATAGAGGCTCAAACATTAATTTTAATAAAACAACTCACTATAATATAATCTCATAGCTTTACCACATAGTTTATCATAATAGCATTGTCAAAGTAAACTATACACATATAATAGTGATATCAGATATATTGTGGTCTAATACTACACTGAACACAATATAAATAAGTCAGTATGCATACGACAACTTAAGTGTAACTAGCACTTAAACTAATAATAACTTGAATGCCACATCCTAATTAATATATGTATTCGGCCCTAGGCAATAACTATACATATACCACGGATATGGTCTTACATCTACAAGGTAGAATATGCACTCGACCTTAGGCAATAACTATATACACTTGACAAACTTATATTTATAAAGTAAAATGTGCTCCCGACCCCTAGCATCGACTATACACACTTACCAAACTTACATCTATAAGGTAAAATTTGCACTCGGCCCCCGACATCGGCTATACATACTTACCCAAACTTCACCATGTTCCAGACATAGACTTATAATTACTTATTGTCATATGTGCAGGTGCTCATTGTTATATCATTTTTCAAAAGGTCTAGTATATTTATGTATTATTTTTATTTTCTCATTCCTTTCCTTTGCATTTGTTTCCCATAACATTATTCAAATGTCACTTTATAAATCATTAATGCCATTATGACTTGAACATTCTTGTTATAATTTTCTAAAAGCATTTTCATAATTGAATTAAATTAGAACATTTCATATCTTTAGTCTTTATGTTGGAGACTTAGAAGTTTATCAGATATTATCATGCCTTATGTCTGGACAACTTGTAATCTTCAATCTTACACATTTGGGTTGATTAAGATTTGATGTAAATTGTATTCATTATCAAACTTAAGTAATAATCTTTCCAACTACCCTTTTCCTTTGAGAAGTAAAGGATCTACACTAACTCAAGTTCACTTATTATGCTTAACCATATAGTTACATATATCTGTAACTCAATCACATTTGTCTTGGTGACTCTAGTTTCGTTTAGCTCCTCTTAGGTTGATTTAAGTGATTTAGGTGTTTATATAGGTGTTGATATACTTCTAGTTGAGTTTAGTTTGTAAAATTTTGCATTTAAGCCCATTTTATCATGGGGACTGGCCACAGAGGCACCTTTTTAGTACTGAGGCATCGCATCAGCATAGGCATCACCTATTCGACCTGCAAAGGCATGTTGCACTCGAAAATGATAGAAATTCAACCAAAAATCCAAGTTTCCACCACCAATTGCTTCATAAACTGCCACAACACATATTCTAACCATACTAGTACATCTATAATGTGATAATGTGTGCATTATACTTTGAACTTGTAATTCAAAACAATATTTTCTCCATAAATATCAAAACTCCAACATCTTGAATTGAAATCAAGAAAACAAACTAAAGAGAAGTCCACTCACTAGATTTAAGCTTTGATATCTCTAAATTCTTAGAAGTTGAAAACCCTAGCTACAGTGTCTTCATCTCTATTTTCTTCTTCTTCTTCTTCAAACAGCTCCTTCTTCTTCTTCTTTTTCCTTTTCATGCGTTAAAATGCAGGAGCTTCTCTTTTTTTTAATCCTTTAAGTTTTAACACCTCAATCTTAAGTCCTTATATGACTTTCTTCTTTCAATTTGATCCTTAATCACTTCCAATTACATCCGAATTTGTAAACTTAATTTTAGTCTTATTATATCTTCTATATCAATTTTATCCAAAACAATAATACTCAATTATATTCGATTAATCCTTTCATTCTACTAAATTATTTTTGAGGATATAGATGTTACATTAATATACCAAAAAAAAAATTCAACAAATTTTAGCTCAATCATTATCAAAGATAAAGAGGTCATTGAGTTCAAGTAAAAAAAAAGTTTTTTTATTTAGTAATAGTCTCTCTTTTCTTAATCTAATGTTGCAATTATATCGTTTTAGTTATTTATTAGTAAGCTTTATAATTCTTTATTATAATTTCACATATCATATTAAATTTTACTTAAAGAATGAGTATGTACTATTAGTATTGTAAAAAATAAGGAGAAAAGTACAAAAATGTATCTTGCATCTATAATTTTAATTTTTTATTAAACTTTTTTTTTTGAAAATAAACAAAGATTTCATATTAACTAGCAGCACTAGAGTCAAGAGCTATATAGCAGACAAAGCAAAACTAGGAACATCCTCAACAAGGATAACCACCTGCTTAATGGACAACCTCTAATTTAGCTATTTCGTGAGCTGCCATATTTGCTAATCTAGGCACTTAAACAAAATAAATAATATTAAAATAACTAGAAAAATTCTAAAATGTCATCAATGATTGGATGATTGATGGAAGGACTGCTATCCTTTCATTGCAAATGTAAAACTAAGGGCAAGCAATCTAATTCAACAAGTACTCTGCGAAAAGTTTCTTTAAATGAGGCCTGCAATCCAAATAGTATAGTTTAAGCCTCAACAAACTTAACCCCAATAACAAACTGATGAGATTTTACAGATGAGAGCATAACATCTCCCTGATAATTACGAATAATAATGCCAAAACTCATAATATGAGCATCTTGCAATACTACAACATTCATATTTAGTTTGACAACATCATCAGGTGGTGGATACCACTGAGAAACATTGTCATTTGATCAAGTTTCAGAATGATTAACACACAAAACTAACCTGAATTCCTCCACTTGCATCTCAGCTTGAGGTGCCACCAAGTTCGTTAGAGTCATCTTTCCCTCATGAACCAATAAATTCCAAGCAAACCATATATTATATATAGTTTGAGCCACTACCTCAAATTGCTCTCAGCCAACTAAATCAAATAAATATTTCAACCACTCAAAAATTGAACTCTGTTTAAATCAACCCGTAGAGCTAAAGAAGATGACAACTAAATAGACCTTGACCAAGCACAATCCCAAAACCTATGCAATATAATTTCAAGAGAGTTTACACAAAAGGGTATAAATTAGAATCAGTTATTCTTCGGGCAAAAAGAACATCTCAAACCAGGAGAAAATTATGAAGTAGTCTCCATAAGAACACCTTGGTCTTTAATGGAACAAGTGCCAGATACACTTCTACAATGAGTCAGGGCTTGAAGAAGAAGTAGCAGTATGCATAGAAAGAGCATTTATAACACCCCTACCCATCATTACCTCCACTAGAATACTCAACTAATGGTGGCAATGATGGAAAGAGATATTACCTAAGACTATCAGAAAGAATCTCTTAATAACATAAGTTATAAAATGAAATTTCTCCATAATAATAATTTGATAAATCATAAACCTCGATATCTCCATAATAATAATTTGATGGCCAAAAGGCATACTTAAAAATAAATATAACATAACACATATATATATTCATAAACATCTATACATTGGTGACCTATCACCAACAACATCTACTAAATATATATATATATATATATATATATATATATAAAGGAAAGTAGTGGTTATTATATAATTGATTTCAAAAAGAATAACATAGTAAGCTCTAATAACCTCTCTCAATATGCTCAAGATCTCAGTCTCAGAATAACTGTGACTCTATGATCAGCACCACCCAAGCCTAGGCTCAGCTATCAAACACCTAACTCTAAAACCAAAAAGAACCATCATAGCACTTGTAACATCCTGATCTAGGAATTTATTTAATTATATTAAGTAATATGATTAGAAATAAGTTTGAGGGCCATTTTAGTTATTTTGAAAATAGGGGGACTGAAATAGATATTTGCCAAAATGATTAAAAAAATGTTTATCTTCTTCTTCCTTTGTCAGTTTCATTTTCTCAAGGTTTCCTCTCTTCATTTTCTTTCTTAATCACTACCATATCTTTTTCTTCCTTTTTCTTTAATTCTATCTTCAACAATTAAGGATTAAGGTTTCCAATTGCAAATCTAAGAGTATATACAAGAGTATTTGGTAAGTAAAGTTATTTTGTTTCAAGTTTTTGAATTTTGAATAGAATTGATATTTTGATTAAAGTTTGACTTTTCATGATTTATTTTATAAAACATGGGCCCCTGGGATGTTAAAAGTAGTGTTTGGGATTGAATTGGATTGAATTTTTACATTTAGGGTTTAAACAGAGTGATTTTTAGCATTCTAAATCGCTAAGGTAATGCGCTGCCTCAGCGCTGAGGCGGCACCTCAGCACTGAGGTGGTGCCTTGGCAGCCTCCCGAAGCCCTAAAACCTTAATTTGAGCAGTTTTGGACTATTTTTCGGGTCCTATGTCATATCTTTAAGCTGTAGATTTATTAAATTAAGTAGAATTAGGGTTACAACCTAGTGTTCTTATGTTTTTACTTCTGGATGTTAGGAGGAACCTCAAGCCCAGCCGTAGAGCATAACGCAACCCCTCCTAGCTAGAACTCCAGTTGTGTTACCAGGTGAGTGGATATTAGTATAATAATGGTTTTGAATTTTAGAAATGTATTTATTGAATCTCAGATAAATAACATAGTAAATGTCTTTTCCACGGTCTTGACCCACTTGTCAGCTTGACTAAGGTCTAAAGTACTATGAAAGTCATATGTTTTACAATTTTTTGCATGTTCGATAATGTCTCCTAGTTTCTTATACATTTCCCTTTTCGACATTACTGTTTCCATTGTATGTGCTAAATCAATAGCATCTATATGTACCACTGGTGGTGCTGACTGATTTGGCACATTCATTAGCATCATCAATTACGGCGGTTAATAGTTATTTCGTGCTCTCCTCAGCACATTCTCAAAAATTGAGATAGAAACTATCGATACAATACTATCTTATTGACTACCTATTTGAGCATTATGTATTTCATCCCTCCAACTGATGCTGACGATGGAGGTGATTCTCGTGGAAATGCTCAACTCCTAGTTGAGATATTAGCTAACTCAACCAACTCAGCTCTATCATCCTAGATGCCATATTCTCTACCTCTACCTTGACCTCTACCACGACCACGGCCTTGACCTCCTATATGACCACCTCTAGTTCTTGTCATATTTTTGAAATTCAAATTAATATACTTCAATAATTCTTGCCATCAAAACTCAAATCATTACTAATATCCACCAAGTTCAATATTTCTTAGTGTCTACATAACCTAATATCCTAGAGCTCTAATACCAATAAAATGTAACACCCCTACCCATCATTACCTCCACTAGAATACTCAACTAATGGTGGCAACGATCGAAAGAGATATTACTTAAGACTATCAGAAAGAATCTCTTAACAACATATATTATAAAATGACATTTCTATAGAATAATAGTACCAAACTTAAAAATTAATAAATCATAAGGCTCGATATCTCCATAATAATAATTTGATGGCAAAAAAGCATACTTAAATATATATATATATATATATTCATAAACATCCATACATTGGTGACCTATCACTAATAACATCTACTAAATATATATATAGTACTGGTTATTATACAATTGATTGCAAAGAGAATAACATAGCAAGCTCTAATAACCCTCTCTCAATATGCTCGAGATCTCCATCTTAGAATAACTGTGCCTCTATGGTTAGCACCACCCAAGCCTAGGCTCAACTATTAAGCACCCAACTCTGAAACCAAAAAGAACCATCATAGCAAAAAGATGAAAAAGTATCTGCATGCTCTCTTGTATCACACCAAGGTCAAAGTGACCTGTACGTCGGTAATGGTCTCATAGGAAACACTGAAAGTGGTGCATATACTGTCTAGGTGCTCCTCCCTAATGGTAGACACATGGACAAAAGCTCCTATAGGCTCTACTGTAACTCTGAACGTCAAATTTACATCAAAGTCATGGCACACTGTGTACCTAGCCAAAGACTTTGCCTTCGTAACCTCATATATTATGGTAGTCCATTGAACGGCCATACTTACAAATCTAGCTACATCGTACTAATTTACCTAAACTGAACACAATTTTACAAATAAAATGGGTGAGTAATTTTGTAGGGAAATTACCCAGTGAGTAGACAAAAATAACAATAAAACTTAACCACTAAGAATCTTATAACCAACTATCCAATAATTAAAATATTAATGAATAAATAAAATGAAAAATAAATATTATTATTCAAGTGATTGTCAAGTTCTAAGAATGTATGCACTTAATTTTCATTCCTTTTTCTATTGAAATTAACATAATTTTATTGGTTCAGTATTTACAATCTTATCATACAAATGTCCGTTGTATATAACAAAGTTTAACTTTCAAATTCTTGTTTTCAATAATTTGTTCATCACGTTCTTTGTGTTGTATATTATACTTTTCTGAGCTTACTACCTCATTTTATGTTCATATATATCTTTATTGTATAATATACCATCTCACCATATTATTATATCACTTTGATACACCACTGTGATCCACATATCACAATTTTCAGTATTACAACTCAAGATTCTCATACAGTCCACACTGATTGTATCTCATAACATCATTCCTCAATAAATTCATATGCATAGATTCACCCCAAATGCATTTCTGAATCTATGCGCTGTCCCAAAGACAGTTATCATTATGTTGCCCAACTCATCCTCGATAGTACTCAAACATATATATATATATATATTTATCTCTCTCTGTTGCATTTTTATTTTCATATTGCATTTTTATTTTATAATAACTCAATTCCATTAACATTTGGAATATGTCTTTTGCTTTGGTTTAGTCTCGTATATTTAATTTAACATTTACTCTGTTTGATGTAACATTAAATATAATTTTAGTCTTTGTGTCTAAGACTTAAGAATTTGCCTCATTGCTCTATAATCTGTAATTCGATTCCACATAATATTGATAAACAAATTCTATTTAATCCATTTTAATTCAATTATATTAACTCAAGTGTTTATGTGTGGTTATACACATTTCGGGTTGAGTTTAAGTTCTAAAGTTTACAATTTAACTCCGTTAAATTGTTGAATCTGGCCATAGAGGCACCTCCTTAGTACAGAGGTGTCACTTTAGTACCACTGAGGTGCCGTCTCTATAGTTAGGTGCCTCCTTTGTACTAAGGCATCGCCTTAGCAATGAGATGCCTCCTCTGCTTACTAAGGCGTCACCTTAATGCCACTAAGGCACCGCCTGATCATTTAGGCATCGCCTAAAAGCATCACAGACATGTTCTGCACTCAAAAATTGACAGAACTACAACCAAAAATCTAATTTTTTTTACCACCAATTGTTTCCTAAAACCCCACAATACATATTTCAGCTATTCTAACACATGTATAACTTGATAATATATACAATTAAGTTTAAATTCATACAACTTAACAACATTTAAATCTTCACAAATTGAATTGTAATCAATAAAACCAACTAAAGGAAAGTCCACTCACAAGATTCAGTACTTATTTTCACTAAATGCTTAAAGGCAGAAACCCTAGCTATAGTGTTAAGTCTCTATCTTCTCCTTCTTCTCCCAAGAGCTCTTTCTTTCCTTCTTCTTCTTCTATGTTTAAAACATAGCTTGCTTCTTTTTTTTCTTACATCCTTTAAGTTTTAACACAACACTCATAGATCCTTATATAACATTCTTCTTTCAACTTGGTCCCTGATCACTTTCATTTACATCCAAATTTCCTAAACTTGATTTTATTCTCATTAATTCTTCTAAATTAAATTTACCCAAAAATAATATTCAATTATATTTAATTAAATCTTAAATTTTATTAAATCTCATTAACCCAGTTCTGACAACACGGATGTTACGATTCTTTCCCTCTAAAAAGGAATTTCATCCTCAAAATTTGCACAATACTCCCTATTCAAGTTACAAAAGATCTGGATGTTGCTGTCTAATATCCTCTTCTCTCTCCTAAGTATCTTTCTCTTTAGAATGATTTTTCCATAGTACTTTGACTAATGGAATAACTTTATTTTTTAGCACTTTTTGATCCCTAGCTAAAATAGCCATTGGAACTTTTTTATATCTCAAATTTTCTTTAAATTCCACTAGCTGTTCTTATAAAATATGCATGGGATTACTTCAATATCTTCTTAACATCGACATATAAAATACATCATGCACTCCCGCTAATATAGGTGGTAAGGCTAATCGATAAGCTGGGGGTCCAATACATTCAACCACTTCGTATGGCACGATATATCTTGGGCTTAATTTCCCTTGCTTACCAAATCTTATTATGCCCTTCTATGGAGATATCTTTAGAAACACTATTCACCTACATTAAACTCAATATTGGCTCACTTCAGATTAGTGTAACTTCACTGTCTATCCTGAGCTGCTTTAAGATTTACCCTAACTGTTTGAATATTATCCATAGTTAACTGAACTAATTCAGGTCCCAATATATTTCTTTTCTTCGACTTCTTCCTAACAACTACACTTTCTACCATACAAAGACTCAAACAGTGCCATATCCAAACTAGTTTATTAACTATTGTTATAGGTAAATTCCATTAAAGGTACTTGCTTATCCTAATTTCCACCAAAATCTAAGGCACTGGCTCTCAACATATCCTCTAACACTTGTATTGTCCTTTCAGATTATCCATCAGTTTGGGGGTGAAAAGTAGTACTAAACCTCAATCTAGTTCCTAGAGCTTCTTGTAGACTTAGCCAGAATCACAAGGTAAACCTCAGATTACGATCTGACATAATTAACATTGGCGATCCATGTAATTTTATCACTTCCCTGACATACAACTCTGCTTACTTGCTTAAGCTATAACTAATCTTGATTGCCAAGAAATTTGCTGACTTAGTTAACCTATCTACAATCACCCATACCACATCATTTCTTTATTGAGTTTTCGACAACCCAACCATATAATCCATAGTTATATGTTCCCATTTCCATTCTGGTATTGGCAAACATTACAACAACCCGACTGGATGTCTATGCTTAGCCTTAACTTGCTGATAAGTTAAGCACCTGGAAACATAATATGCTATGTCCTTCTTCATTCCTTTCCACCAATAATGCTCTCTTAAAATTCTATACATCTTTGTGCTACCTGGATGCATTACATAAGCAGAACAATGTGCTTCCTCCAAAATTTCTTTTCTTAATTCACCCTCATTTGGCGCATATATTCTTTTTCCTAACTTTAACACTCCCTCACTATCCTAACTTATGTCCTTATTTCTTCCATTCTTAATGTCCTCACACAACTTTCCTACTTCATCATCAGCCTTTTGTGCCTCCACTATTCTTTCTATTAACAGTGATCTTACTTTCAACGTAGCCAATATACCTTCTGAAGTATCTAGGCCAAACTCAAAATCGAATCTCTTTAATTCCACTAACAATGGCATTCTTATAGCATGAAGGTAGTGTAAATTTCTAATCAATTTTTTGAATAAGTGCATCTGGTACTGCATTGGCCTTACCAGAGTGATACTTAATTGTAAAATCATAATCTTTTAATAATTCCACCCATTACCTTTGTCTCAAATTTAGTTCTTTATGACTTATAATGTACTTTAGACTTTTATAGTCTGTGAAGATTTGATACGTTTCTCCGTAGAGATAATGCCTCCATATTTTCAATGCAAAAACTGTTAGTATAGTGGTATGCCCTAGAGGCAATCTTGTATTATGACATTGTAAATTATCCCAAATGGCCATGTAATGTTCTCTTAAATAATGTATTTATTTATTTGAAGCATTACTCCATTAGCATTATGTTAAATAAATGTATTATCAAGAGTTGATAATATGAGTGACACATTTATTTAGTACATGTGCTATAAAATTATTCGTAGTCGATAAATTAATATTTGGTTAATATTAATTTGACTATCACCTCTGTCTATTTTCCTTAATTAGTATGAGATACTAATAGTAGGAGGTAGTGAGTCTCATGCTACTTAATATGAGATATCAGAATAGACATATGGATACTCAAGAGTTGAGTGGATCGAACGTGATGTTAGATATGTGATTGTGAGGATATTCACTTATAGTCAACGATCACTATCTAGATCATGATTGTGCATAGAG
>CATIWO010143707.1:0-10900 GCA_949673435.1 Macaranga tanarius | reverse complement strand
ATCTCCAGTTCCAATTGAAATCTTTTGGCTGCATTATCTTGATAATACACTCGTCGGAGATATTCCCACATTTCTTTGGCAGTCCGATAAGGGCAGAGATGCAAAAGAATATGAGGTTCCATTGTACCTAAAATCCAAGAGAGAATTTGTGCATCTTGGACAGCCTAAGATAGAGCAGAGGCACCAGATTTGTCCTTCACAGCATCAGTAGCAGCTGTAGTCTCAGAGGAAGTTTTAGGATTTGAATCTGTAATATGATTCCATAAATCCTTGCCACGAAGATAAGTTTTAAATTGAAATTCCCAGGCTGTATAATTCTTTCCAGTAAAACAAACACACTGATTTTCAAATCGGTCCATTGAATAAGAATAGAGCTAAGAAAGAGCTAGTATATCAAGGCTAGAAGGGCTAAGAAACTCAGAGTAGATTAGAAGGACTAAGGGGCTTGGATACCATGACAATTTTGGTCGAAGTGCCCTCTCAATGAGGTTGGGTTTCTATTATATAAAAGAATTATAGAGCTAGGAAAGGAAATTACAATATGTACACAGCCATTTCAGCCTATAATCTATCCCATATTTCAGCCTATTACCTAAATGTCATACATAGAAATAAATCTCCAATATTTACACAGCTATACATTAGCAAGAATACAAGGAAACTAATATTAATGACACCCCATTGACAACCCTATCAGCAAACATTCTCACATAGCGGACACTAGAGGGCACCAACTGTTTGGCATCTTAAACAGTTCTTTGGCCCCTTGCCAATTTTTCCACTGTTTTTATGAGATTCTAAGGAATATTTCATTTGAGTTTAATCCTTAATGGTTTAAAATGTCAATATTTTGAAACAATTGTGAGATTGTTCTTTTATCTTATTCTAATATTTGGGACAGTGCAGTATTTGTCTCATATTCTTATAAACTGCACCAATATTCTTAATTTTTCCATCTGCTGTGCGATTGCATTTTTGTATGCATGAGTCTCCATC
Source organism: Macaranga tanarius (assembly GCA_949673435.1). Classification (NCBI taxonomy): domain Eukaryota; kingdom Viridiplantae; phylum Streptophyta; class Magnoliopsida; order Malpighiales; family Euphorbiaceae; genus Macaranga; species Macaranga tanarius. The sequence continues at coordinate 9,904 of CATIWO010143707.1, read as the reverse complement.
TGCTTTTTAGCCTTTAAGAAATACCCACCCGGTATTCCTAAGTCAATCAATGAAGTGGATTAGAATTCATTGTTGTGCCAATCCCTCATGAATTTTAGACTATGGTTGGTAATCATCTTTTCAGTCACTTAAAATAAATTATATAATAATCATGTTTCTCAAAATTGATGATGCATATTTGCACTGTCATGTGTGCCATACACAGAAATACTGGCAAGAATGGCATAGGATCCCAAAATAGGTATCCTTTATCTTTTAAGTAATAATAATTTTAGAAATTGGTGTTTATTGCTGTAGCTGTTGTGCAGGAATGCTAGCAGCAGAAGCTGCATTCGGTGCTCTTCATGATGGTTCAAATTTGGAATTGTATTGGGAAACTTTAAGGAATTCATGGATATGGGAAGAGCTTCACAGAGCTCGGAACTACCGACCTGTAAGTAGTGCAGTTCATTGTTTTCTCTTTATTTTATGCATGAATTATTTGCATTTAATGTCTTAAGCCTGAATTTTCTCTAGTATGTAAAAGTTGTGAACTATACTTGCCTTTTGACTCATGTCATATATGGGGACTGTTGACTTTGAGTTTTGAGTGATCATACATTACCTTTATTAGTTCATGGATATACAAAGTTGACATTCATGTGGATTGTATGGGATATCTTTGCTAATGCTATCAGATCTTTGGTAGTCAGAGAACCATGAAAATAAAACTTAAAATTGCAGAATGTTCATCTTAGTGGTTCAAGATCTGTGACCAATGAGCAAATGATTGAGATGGCATGGCTGCTTAATTATGGAGTTTTAAGTTTAACTTAGAACATAATAAGGTTATATCCTTTTAAGTTCATCTATCTTATTTCATTCTGAAAGTTGGTTTTATTTTTGCAGGCTTTTGATCATGGGCTTATTCCTGGATTAGCTATAAGTGCCTTAGAACAGTAAGATCCTAGTTTTCGTGAACTTTTTCTTTTATTGCTTTGACAGGGTGTACATTGCTCAAATACGTATTATAGTTTTTTGCTTCAAGTCACATGGCTGATTTTTCTGCCTGGCAGCTACATACTGAAAGGAAAGTTCCCCTTCACACTAAAACATGGGAAACCTGATCATGAAGCAACAGATGTAAGTAGATACTGTTTCCAGAAATAATTACTGTGTCAGATAACATTTCACTTTCTTAAACAGTCAAACAATCATAGATTGGCAATTATTTGAAGAGATGTGTATTTATTTATTTATTTAATGTATAGTAAAAAAATTTTAAAAAATGAAAAAGTATATCTATTAACTACAAAGGTTTGTCATTTTACCATTATATTTTCTGTAGTGATATCCTGAGATTGATGTAGAGGCAGTTAATAGTTGCAACTGCTATCCCCCACTTTTAACCATCAGAAGTATAAACAAGAATTCAATTCTTTCATCTTCTTTTCTCAACTATAAACAAAACCGTTTAGATATGTGATACAGACTAATGGTTTGAAAAAGGAGAAGGGAGAAAAGACAATACATCTATTTGCAATTGAATGTTAATAAGTTCCCTGGATTTGCAGGTTGCAGAATTACACACTCCAATTGAATATCCAAAGCCGGATGGAATTTTATCTTTTGATGTACCAACCTCTTTGCACAGGTTTGTAAGTGTAAACGCTCCTTCATTTTCCATTCACTTATCCTTTAACGTATTTTTGTGGGATAATTTCTGATTTCCATCTAAATATGGTCAAAAGGGTTAGGAGGGATATGCATTTTTTTTTTTTAACACTTTTGATGGAACTTGCTTTTTTATGTCAGTTTGCCATAGTCCAGAGCATATCACAAAAAGATTTTGGATTATTGTGGAAAAGTCCGATTCTATAAACTCTTGGAATATAGTGAAAATAATGGATATCAGATCTGTAGGTGTTACAAGTCACAATAATGTGCATCATATTCTTGGGTCATGATTGTTGTGGAACTTCTATGAAGATGTCCGTTCTTGTCTTCTCATAGCCAATCTGTTACTTCTCTCCACAATTTCTTTTCTTTTCATGCTTCAACACACGAGCCACGAATCAATAATTCTAGTTACAAGTGAGATGTCATGTCAAGCAGATAATATATCAGGATGCCTGACTATGTTGTATGGGCGAAAAATATGTGCAGTACCTCTTTAGAAATAGAATGTTCTCGTTCAAAATGAGTTCACAGTTTCTTAAGTAACAACTTAGTTGCAGCCACATTGTTTTATTCAGTTTAATGTGTCTACTGATGAAAACATGTAACTGTTCAGAGTTTTATGCACATTGTTTTGAGCTGGATAGACCGGAATGGAGTAGGATTCATGATCCGTACTAGTTGAGAGTCGTGAGTTCTGAAATATTGCCATTTTATCAGTATATTCATGACAAAGGCTATCACAGCATAAAGACACTGAAAAGTTGGATATTTAAATTTAAGCACTTTTTGTTGCCCTTATAGAAATATCATCTGGTCCCTTTTCTACCTTTTTGGGATAAATTTTCATTCTTGATAATTTTCCTGCCATCAGTTTTTTATTGTAGCGTGAGATTGTTATTTAGACCAAAATTATATGAGATATAATATATCCACTGATAGATAAGCTTGTGGCAAAGGAAGGATTGTTTTTCTCATTCGTGAGGAACCCAGTATTGCATGTGGTAAATCTACTATATGCAGCCTTCCCTTGCCCCTTTTTTGAGGCTGTTTCTGCATCTCACTCGGACCTGTGATTTTCTTGTCAGAAAAGGGCGACTTTGTTATTGCACTAAGGTTCACCCTCTGATAGGTTTCTGCAAATAGAAAAACTTTATTTCCAATACATTGTTCATTTTATTGGTAAAATAATGCAATTTCTTCTTGTTGATTTTCCATAGTTACATGACAGCAATTATTTACTTATTTATTTTGATTATCCAGGAGCAACACAAATCATGAGCATGATCAACCAGCTCATCTTCGCCTAAGGGAGCCCAAGATTCCCCAGCTTGTGAATTTGCCAGAGTACGCTGGACCAGAGTCACAATACTGCCCTGCACGTGTATACGAGTAATATGCATGTTGTTAATTGCTATAGCTTGTGCTTTGAGCTTCCTTGTACAAATAGTTCACTTTTCATCTTTGTTCAAAATGCAGGTATGTATCAGATGAGCAGAGTCAGCTGAGATTGCATATCAATGCTCAGAATTGCCTACACTGCAAGGTATTGTGCAGTTCTCTAGCACTTAGAAACAACTTCTCGAGTGTGTAAAATCTCTGATCATGCATATGCTTAACCATGTATAGACATAGCAAAAAATGTCTAGAGCTCTTACAAAATTGGATTCATCGACAATCAATGTTGATTATAAACATATGGATTTCTAAGAAAGAAAGTTATTAGTGTAGTCTATAGTATGAGATTAGTACACTGTACATAACATGATCTCAAATAGAATGTAGCATGTTAATTATCAGATGCCATCAGCTTACACCATTGGTAGCAGTTGCAGCAGGCATTCAATTATTACTTTTTCTGCATTAACAATCATGCTTCTAACACGACTGGTCCATGCTTTCGCGTGCTTGAAATAATTTATGGATTTGTGAAAGCAATTTTCCCTAAAGACGGAACGGTCTTGTTATTACATTTGTAATCTTAAACTTCTGAGTTCTGCTGTCTTTCTTTTATATATTAACTTTGATGGAGTATCGTTTCAGGCATGTGACATCAAGGACCCAAAGCAAAACATTGAGTGGACGGTACCAGAAGGGGGAGGTGGCCCAGGCTACTCAGTCATGTAGATTTAATGCTTAAATGCTTACCCCCAGATTACAAATTATCATATTTTATGTACAAGAACTTTAAGGAATACAATAATCTCAATAATAAAAACAACCTGAAAATCTTTCTGCAATATCCCCCTGATGACAATATTGAATCTATGGATGGTGCAAGTGCAGCAGCCATCCTAAATGGATGGATCACATCAAGGCATTGAAATGGGTGGATCAGTCGATGAAAACTTTAAGCCTTCTCACAAGGGTTGTCCTCGTTTGATGTATTTGCAACTTTACATGCCCCCGTCCTCTACAATTCGCGCCCTTGCTCGAATTTTCAATTTGGCAAATTGAGGTGGGACATAGCAAGTGGTGAAATCAAACCCCACTTTAATTTTTGTTGTTACTTAAAGGGGCATATGGCCAGAAACAGAAAATACGAGTTCGTATGGCTCTTTTTGCAGCAAAAGTACCACTCTCTGCACACAATCAATTCTCCATAGACATTCACATTGAGTTGTCTTCATAGAAATGGACACTTACCTCTGATAACTATAGCAAGCATCAAACAAAATCTCAGCGATTAGGGAATCCTCTTTACAGTACAGAAAGCCGAATTATGAATGTGAACTTATGCGGATTAAATTAACTTCAGCAGATTGTACATACTATACAAACCAAAATTTCACTCTAAACACCTGATGAGAATAGTTGCGGTTGCCAATTTATTGTCCATCATTGCCTGAATCAAGAGTTAAAAATGAAGCTAGCTCTCCTCCAGGGAAAACTGAGAGTATATTAGACAAACAACTAAGTTTATAAATCATGTTCCAGTCATAATCATCCTAACAGAAATGGTGAAGAAAAAGCATGCCACAGTTACATTTTCTGTTCATCACAAACATCTTCGATATTGAGACAAATTCACAACCAAGTATATCAACCAACAGGCGGAGGAACCTATTGGCAATGAGTTGCGCAAAAACACTAGAGATGAAAATATATTGATCTGAGGAACTCTTTTTAGTACTCAAACTTGAATTTCGATTGTTAAGCTCAACAAATGCTCAGAAGCAAGTTTTGACATTGACAGAACAAGCAACTAGAGAAAGGAAAGTTTCTTTCAGCCCCTTTTCACCCACCTGGCATTGAGATTACTAATCTGACTACAATGCTTTTGCATATGAAAGGCAATCCATTCCTTGGCTAAACAAGCATCACCTCACTGTATTCCTAATCTTCAAGAATCAAACATCTTAAAGTATCAGTTGCCATTAAGGCTACTAATTAACACAAGTATTGTGATCAATCGCAAATAGCATTACCTTTGGCATCAGTGGCACGCATGCCGTGTAGGACTAGAGGCAGAGGGAATCAGCAAACCTGCAAATTTGGAATTTAACTAATCCCGACAAAAGATTATATAAGATCACAACAAAGATGCTACATAAACTACACCATGTATACATCACTAACCCAGTCTCAAACTAAACTTAGAATATAGAACTGCCTAAAATAAATATAATTTAAATGTGTACCTAGACAGACCGGGGAAAAAATTAATAAAATAACAAGTTCGGCAACAGGACAGAAAATATGACTGAAGACATCCTATCTGACAACAGACTGCAACTAGGATTTTATACAAAAGTCAAGACCCTTGTACAATGCTCAAAAGGCCATCCCTTCTCACTCATTTGTTGAAGAAGGATTAACATTTGATGGATTATCTTTCTGGTTTGGAGAAGGCATCATTCCCCTCATCTTCAAATCCCCAGGTTGTTGCTGCTGCTGTTCCAGCTGTTGCTGTTGTTGCTGTTGCTGTTGTTGCGGCTGCTGCTGCTGTAGTTGTTGCTGTTGAAGCTGATGCAGTTGATGCTGCTGAAAATGATGTTGCTGTTTCTGAGAATGGATTTGGAGCTGTTGAAACTGCTGTGTGGTCAAATGCGTATGCATTGCTTGATTGTTGGAATAGAACTGCTGGCCAGTTCCAAAGGAATTAAAGTTCATCATAGGTCCACCATTTGGCATAGCTTGGCCAGTCAATACCTTCAGATGTTGAATTTCTTCTTTCAATGCGTCATTTAATGCTACAAAAAGACAAAAACAAAACATCATTATGCCTAATGATAAAAGCAGAAATTGTTCGAATATAAACGCTAGATTAATGCAGAAAAAAAAAAAAAGCACTAGTATTGTTGTATGAGCTAATGATGAAACATGTTAACCTGAGCAATTTAAAATTTTTAAATAGCCCAGATGAAGAACTTTTCCATGTTAAGATGCCACATCTATAGCGAACATATAGAGAACATGTAAAAATTATAATTCAACAGGTTTTCAGCAATTTCCTTCAGCTATTCCCTATTTTAATATTATAAATAGAGTATGAGAAATTCCATAAGTGGGGCTTACAGTTACAAGTCTATAAAATCATGCCAACAATGAGAATGAAACAAAGTTAGTCTTTACTCCCCAACTAAAATTAGTCCTACAAATAGACTCAAAATAAGCCTAGTCTGCCAAACGTTGCAAATGACCCCAATAGTGGGACAGAAAAAAATCATTTTATTCTCAAACAATAAGGTGAAAGAATTTTGCATTTGTTTCTCATTTATGACATAACTAATTGAAAATAGAATTGCAGATAAAAATTTCTAGCACATAAAAAAAAAAGTTAAAATAGTTCACTCTTCCAGATTATATAAAGAGCTTATTAATAATGACCAAAAAAAAAAACCCCCACACACAAAAAGGCAATGTCTTTGGTATCTGAAATTCCAAAAGTTGGCAAACCGCAGCTCAATCAACAAGATTGGTAGTTTATTGGTGCAGAGACATGGGTGTGCATGTGAGAGAGTGATTCTATCTAATGATACCGTCAGATCATTAACAAAAACAGAAGAAACATTTTAAAACCAAAAACAAATAATACATAAGATAACTATATATTCCTAATTACAGATATCGAGAAATGGAAGAGATTAGGAAATAAATAACCATATATTGGCAATAACTTATAAAAGTCAGCCCCATCAATAAGGCATTCTAAGTGCAGTATGGAAGGAAATACAAAAACCAAATGTCATACCATTTGAAGAAAGCAGCAAAAAGGATAAAAGTTCACATCTTAAAAATCATAACTTCCTAAAACCAGTTCTATAATTTTCTTTACTACAAAAAAACTTAGAAAGTAGAAATCAAATGCTGGAAAGAAAGTGACAATATACAACAGAATTACAAAAAATGTAACACAATAGGCAACTTGACATAAAATATAGCATAAGTGTTTCTTTATTGGAGTCTTTACCAAATTTCTTGATGCTTCAGTGATGTTAGTTGTATTTCATCATGATACATACTACTGTTAAAATATCGAAAAAGAAATGATAATATATTTCAATTCAAGGTCACTGTCTCTTAATATGTCTTCGATTCAAATATCTCTCCTCAAAATCAGAAATAACTGAATAACTAGCAAGCGACAGAAGCATTTTAATATGCTTTATAGTTGGATAGTTATTCATATATAGTTGGATAGTTATTCATAGGAGATCCTTACCATCTTGCAAGTGGACCTGTTGCTCCATTGTTTGCAAACGCAATTTAAGTTCACTATTTTCCACAGTCAAGCCATTTGTATCCCTCTGGCCAAACAAAAAAAAAACAACAAGAAACCATTAAATTCATTATTATCATTGGTAATGCAGTTCCAAACAGACATTTTAGTAATTCAACAAGTGCACAACATCCAGGATAGACAATATAAACATGAATAATAGGATCAAATGAGAGTGAACATCATTAACCAATAAATATGGATTATTTCACCAGCAAAAAATGGAATGTGCTAATCGAAAGCAAATTACCTGTAATAAAGTCAATTGAGCAGACAGTGATGTTGCTTCTGTTTGCAGGGTCTGCACTTTCCTTTCAAGTTCAGCTATGTATCGCATCTTCCTTTCCTTTGACCTAGCAGCTGATTGCCTATTTGCCCAGATCCTATTGTATATATACAAAAGCACATGACACATTATTCTAAATGCATAATAAAAAAGTTGGAAGAAAAGAAAAATAATTGAAAGGTGGCGATTCAAGAGAAAGGTAAATAATATATGTCAATGGACAAAAGACACGACCAAAGCATTCAATGGAATAATAACAGAAACCAAATTCTGGTTTAATCGTTAAAAATCAAAAAAAAAAAAAAAAATTGATCATCAAAAGAAAAAAAAAAATCTCTTGCATATAAGATCATTCCAATTACTGGCGGTTTCTAAGATGCACCCACAAACCAGACATGACTGTTTGTGCTTTCTATGATCACCACATTGTGTTAAATATACTATACAATTCAACACTCAAGAATGTTATTTTTTTGACAATCAATAAACTAGAAGAGTCCCAACAGACAAGGATAATGTTGCAAAAGGATTAAATTCTATTGAACAGAGATATACTATTAAAATCTGCACCCAGATAATCCAAGTATAATATGTCGCACCTTAAAAGTAGTAATATAAATAAGTAAATAAAGAGATGATACCTTTTTGCACGCTTGGGATCAATAAGAGCAAGTTCGGCAAGCTTAGCAGCAGACATTGATTTCTTAGTTTCAGCTGGAGAGACATCTTCTGCAGCTGACATGAGCATTTCTGGCTTGATAGTGGTTGAGCCATCCATTGACTGACTGTGTTGGTGTCTAATCCTTGGCCTTTCACTAGACCCACAGCTGGCATCAACCGCTGCGGGCACTTGAGTGGATGTAGATGCCAACGCAGCTGGTGCTGGAGTTGATGGCTCCCCCAATTGAAAAGAAGATGTAGCCGAGGACGAATTGAACTTATCCATATCAAGGTACATTGAAAACAAATCTTCCTCAGTCTCATCAGAGAAAGAAGGACCATCAGCACCACCCACAACACCAAGATCACTATCAAAGCTAATATCATCAGGAAGAGTCAAAATCTCAGAATGAGCTCGTCTATGCCCCAAATTCTTAGGTGGGTTATCAGGCATTCTGCTAATATCATGACTAAAACGGCTAGAATCCGATCCATGACCAAAATGACTAGGGTCAGAACTAGAACCTGGAGCCATAGGAGGAAATGCAGAGGATGATGATGGCTCAGGTTTCACATTAAATGAACTTCCAGATGGTGAAAAGCCAGAAAATCTCCCAGACGGAGGTGGTAAACCAGCACTATGACCAGAGACTTTATCTTTCTCCATCTAGAGATATCTCAAAAACAAAGAAAACCCACAAATACAAATATCAAAACAACAATTTTCCCCTCAATACAAGGGGAAAAATCCAACAGATTAATTTTCTTGCAGCACCTAAAAATCAAAACTTTTTTGAGTGCAAAAGAACCCTAGAACACAAAAACAATAAATTCCACAAAATAAGATTTACTACCACATTTCATAGCTTTACAACAACAAATACCAAAGAAAAACCCTAGAAAACAGAAATCAAACAAACCAAAACAGATCAAACAACAAACCCAGAAATAAAGATCTAAAACAGAACACAAATAGATTAAAAAGACATCATTTTGAAGCTGCAAGGAGAACAAATAAAATAAAAATAAAAACCCTAGAAATGAGATTAAAAAATTAAAAAAGGAAGCAAATTTAGGTTATTGGGATGCGAGAAACAGAGGATTTTTCAAAAGGGTAAGTAAATAAATAAAAATACATCAATTCTTTGATTCTGAGACCCTTTATAGCACTGAAATAAGATCTTCTTTTTGCTTACAATTTCACTTTCAAAAAATTAAAAAAAAAAAAAACACAGAGAATCAGCAGCTTTCTTTTTTGTACAGAGAACACAGAGAATCCAATTCATCAAATCACATGCTCACTCACTCATCACCATCACCATCACCATCACAATCACCTTCCTTTATTATGTGTCTGTATAAATACAGTATTTGTATACAAATATGGAAAGAGAAGCTTCTTGTAGATATGGTTGCTGTTGTTACTGTAAAAAAAAAATTTTCTTTGGTTATGCTTTTAGTTGTTGTACTCTATGGACTTTTTTGCCCTTCCACCGTTGACTTTGAACACGCTTTACATGTTCAAGTACAACATGTTAAAAGCAAGGATGATAGGACTATGGTAGATCCTGCTGTACTGG